>JAOUZG010047502.1:0-14632 GCA_026289955.1 Argiope argentata
TATTTTACTAAATAAATTACATTTAACCGAAACTTCTTCTGAGATCCCATTGATTTTCTAGAAATGATTAGATCAAACTTTTCTAACATTGGAGCAAAAAGAAATGAGAAGTTTTGCTTCAAGAAACTCATTTTCGAAACCGAAAAAAGAAATTCAACTAGCCTACGTTTTATTTTCAGGAAATAAAAGGCCTGGTTCCATTTTCTTTGCATTACCGATTCGAGACTGGAAAAGGCAAAATGCATCAAATTATTTCTTCCCGAAGGTTAAGCTTGCTTTTCGATCCCCCCGTAATGCAGAATGCATTTTGTATTCGTCTTGAGAAAAACATTAAGATTTTTTTTTTCGGTTTTTTGAGAATAGAAAACGCATAGATGTGAATCTTGTATTGTCAAAAATGGTTTCAACGAACAATGAATTGAAAGGTATTGAAGCATACATTTCAAAGGTAAGTGGGATAGTATGGACAATGTATTCTGAAGCTTGTTTTCGACTCTACGTGCTCAAGTAAGGATATGCTATCCTCCCCAAGTAAAATAGAATCCAGATATTGATATCATTTGATACGGCATATGTTCACATTTTTTGTTACAAATTTCATACATTAAACTCACAACGAAGGTTTCAAATAAAAAAAAATAAGAAAAGAGAACATTTGTATTGAAATTATTGTATTGAATATTTTTTTAAATATAATAATGGATAAATTTTAAAGATGCAAATTCATTTAATACTAAATGAAATAGTAAATATTGAAGATTTTGACATAAATAGGCAGATGAAACATATTATAATATAGAAGCCTAATTTATTCAAATTATAAGAACTACTGCTTACTATTTAATATCGAGCCAGCTTTCAATAATATACTCTCATCAGCTCTAAAACATATAGTCTCTTCAGTTTATTTAATTAATTGAAACAAATTAAAATTCATTATGAGAAAATAATTAAATCATCATTTAAGAGTAGTAACGATTATGAAAGCTGAATACAATAATTATAGTCGAATATTTTCGACGATACATTTTTGTAATTGCATAGTCGATAATTTCTATAACGTTAAGGATGGTTATTTTAAGAATGCAGGATAATTAATTTCCAGTTTCTTTGTTTAAAATGATAACACTCATAAATTATAACAATTATTAGAATTAAATGGATACAGGCAATTACATTTTTAGTAGTGATTAGCAATATTAATCACAATTGAAATATCTCCTCTATATTTTTTTAATATAAAATTTCCAAAAATAAAAAATAATTAATTAGAAAAGAAAACAAAGAAAAATATTTAGACTAATTTCAATATTAATTATCCTGAAAATAAGAAAAATTATAATTTTGTTCGCTGTTTCTGTTACAATCATTTTGATTGCAACTGCTTTTGCTGATCAATTGGCTAACTAGGAATAATGTTCACTAAAACTTTCAGTTAAACATTCTATTTCACATCGTCTATAAGTAATTTCTTGAAAAAATATTGAGTCAAATAACTTATAATGTTATTGTAATACTCGTCATATTATAATCTCCCGCCGTTGTTGTTGTTTTTCATTGTACCATCCATCTCTCGGATTTTCGTCATCTCCTATAAAATCAGAATTTAAAATTGAAGCAAAAAGCATTAATTAAAAATGAATTTTCTAACTGAGGGGATAAAACTGAATTTAATGCAAAAACTGTTTTCCTGAAAGCAAGCATTTTTGTTGTTGTTACTAATGGCACTAGCCATTGGACAAGCGCTCTGACCACCATCAGCGATTTTAAGCCGAACGAGCATTGAAGTAGTGCCAACTAGGGCCAAAAGTACGACTTAACTACCCACTTAGCACATTCACTAGCCCCATCCCTTTTTACAAGGGGGGGTCACAAACCTCAAACCTCACAGAAGAACAACAATGCCCTAACCGGGCCTTGAATCTGGGATCGCCCAGATCACGAGCAGGGTGTGCTACCTCTGTGCTAGGACGCCGGCAAACATTAATTTAAATATTAATATGAAAAAAAAACGTTTACCATTAAACCTTTGATTGAAATACAGTTTTTTATATTTAACGCAACATCTCAAAAATTATTCAACAAAACTTTATCTAATTCTTCACAAATTTCCATTTCGCGTTTTACTTCCTAAAGGTTCTTAGCCAGCTTTCTGGCTTAGATGTAGCTTGCCTTTCCATCTGGGCGTCCCTTTAGGCATGGTTATTCTTCTTTTGTGTTTTACTAGTGATGTGTGAATGTGCTCCCCTCTTGTAAAAATGGGTTGTGCAAGTGAATGTGACGCGTGAAATAATTAAATCGTACTTTTGGCTTTCGCTAGACCTGCTTAAAAAACAAGAAACGCTCACTTGTCTTAAAAGTTAACTGTCAGCGGGTTTGTAAATTGACATAAGTCACAACAGCAACACACAAAGGATTTCAGTGACTTAAAGAATGCTTCGTTTTGTTTCATTTAATAACCATACATCTGATAATAATTATGAAGTCTCAAATTTATACAACCCCTTGGTCTTAAATTGGATGTATACAAGGAGATATTCCTGACACTATTTTTTAATTTAAAAATTTTGTTTCCAAATTTCCAGAGTAATAAAGCTGATCACTATTTTCGGACAATCAATTATTTAATTACATATAATTATTCAGCCTTGAGAAACAATGGAAACTGATTGGCTTATCTATTTTCAGATAGTCAACGAAATAGACTGAAATCGTGTTTTTATGAGATCGCAATATTAAAATTTTCATAATTAAGTCAGTTTACTTGTATTAAAGCAATCCTTTCTTTTCATTTGAAATATCATGGTTCAGAAATTATTTTAAGAAGCATGACACATAGGAATTAGGACCTTTATAAAAGTAAAACAATATTAAATTCATTATTAAATTACTGGCAAATTTCATAAAATACCATTTTCCCATTAGATACATATAATTAATACTAATTGCTTAGCATTCAAATATTGAGACCCAATTCCTAGCCAGTAGAACTTCAACACAAACACACAAATTCATCTTTATTTTAAGTAAAGATAAAGGTGATATCTTCCATTTCTTTACTTTCAATATTTCGGAATTATTTTATCAAATAATATGATAGTCTTGGAATTTATAGTAAAGATCTTTCTCAGATCAAGGCTTTAGTAGATCTTAAAATAATAACTTTTATTTAATTCAAACTTTTATTAATAAGAATAACCATTTGAAAAATCATTGTTAATAAAAAATAATTATATTATTTAGAAAAAAAAATTACTTTATTCTTGTTTCAAATTCTATTCTAAAAAATCTGTGTTTCAAATAAAATTAAAGAAATAAAAATGCTTACATATATTTCATAAAATATAAAATATATATTGCATTTTATTTCAAAAAAATATCCCATCACAATTAGAAATTATTGAATAAGTATATACATAAACAAAAAAACCCACTCTATTTTTTATAATGCATAAATATTGTAGCTGAAATTCTTTTGCTCTCATTATCAAAATATTAATTTATCATCAGCGGAAACATCAATAATTTCTATATCTTATTTCTTCACAGAAAATAGAGTTTATACGTTCTTTCTGAAAAAAAATAAGAATATATCTCGTCTAAATCATACGATATGATAAAGATTATCACAGAAAAATATAAAATTGTAGAATTGTTCACCCCCAAGAAATCAAGAATTTTGAATATATAGAAAAATATTTTAAGAAAAATAAGGCTCGTTTTGGGATATCCACCATTATTTGAAAGTTATATTCCTTCTTAACTGAAGGAATCGTTTAGATATTCTATCCTGTTGAAGTTTGCATGGAATATTGTGAGTTCTTAACAATCTAAAGATAGAATCTACTAAAATGTTGGACAAAATATTTAAAAAATTGATTTTCTTTTTATTGGGATATAAAGATTCAATACAACTTACGAGAACATCTTCAAGTACCAATTTTGTTTTATGGGAAAAATTTAAGTAAGTCAGAATTTAATAAATTTTAATTTAAATATCAAACTTTTAATAAAAAATTTATTCTTTGACAATGTCAAAATAAAATTTTTTTTGATAATTGTTGGAATCGATATCAGTTTAAGCAAAAGTGCAAAAGTCGTATGTGAATAAGTTTATGCAAAAGTGAAATGGTTATATAAAAGCTCCCAAATAAATAAATAGACAAGTTATTCGGGAATAACGGATTGTTTTCATTTCAAAACATTTATTCTGACTTCAAATTCTATTTCAGACACTTTGTTTTAAATGAAACTTAAGAAATAATATTTGTTACTTGTATTAACATAAATAATAATTTTTTATTGCTTCTAATATAACAGACTGTTTATTTTACTGCATCTATAATTCATAATTCTCGTATCGTATCTTTAAAAAACACGAAATATTGTTTTGAACTATATGTTTAATTATATATTATATGTTGAATTTGATTCTTGAATTTCATTTTAAATATGTTTAAAAGGTTAGGTAGATATAACTTAATTATATAAAAATCTAGTAATAGTTTTATTATCAAGGGTTTTTGAAGGAAACTAAAAAATGCTGATTATAGTCAAGTTTTATTAATGAATTTTGAATGCAAAAAGAATTACATTTATAAAAGAATTAAAGTTTACATTTCTTATTATATTTTATCTTTCTATTAAATAATAACCAATTAATTTTAATTTTTGCTTCAAAATAGCAAAATCGATATTAAAGTAAATAGTTCTAATTGCATGAGAGTTAAAAAATTATTATCGCTGATTCAATGAATCTAAAATAATAATTCTACACTGATGTAGTACATTTTGATTAAACCTATTAAAATTAATAGGTATTTATCTCGCATAGAAAAAAAATTAAATTAAAATTAAAATTAATTAAATTCTCTATACTACATATTTCTCGTGTTTACATATATTACTACGAATGATACAATTATTAATATAAAATATTATAAAATTCATGAAATATAATTTAATTATAAGTTATAGCACATTTCCTGAAAAATTCAATACATTTTTCTCTGATGTTTTTTTACGTTTCACTTTCTTTTCAAATTTATTACGAAAAATTGATTAGTTAATTTGCATTACAATCGATAAATAAAAGCACATATTTTGTTTTTGTTTGGAATTTTCTTTCACATATGAATTTATTTTAGACACAAATGACCATATAACTTAAAAACTGACAACAAAAGAATAATATGAATATATTTTATTATTCATCGAAATATATTTAGAATAATGTATAAGAATATATAAGATAGAAAGAAAGGAGGCCTGGTAACTTATTTATGTGAAATTATTTTTATTTCTTTTAAGATATAGATCTATATTATACTGCAAAAAATTATTTGAATTTTGAAAAAAAAGATGAAAATGCTGTTCCTACAATCAATACAAATCGATAATTGTAAATGAAAATTAAATATCTAAGATAAAATCCATGACTTTAAATCATCCGCTTAGCCAAAAAAAAGTTTTATTTAAAGAAATTGTCTTTTTAACAATAATAATTGATTTAGTTTTGTGTCTTTAGATATATATTTTATTATTTTCTTTTCAATCCGAGATTTCTGCATGTTATCACTGAAACTAAATTGAAATTCCCGGAATTTGGATTTAATCGACTTTGAAGCTGAATTTTTTCTTAAGATTTACAAAAATAATCACTTAGTATACAGCATGCTAATTATAATCAATACTTACGTATAAATACAATATATTTGGCAATTGTATTTTTAATCCAATTATTAGATGCAATGATTTGTTAATTGGCAGGAGATTCAAATAATATATACTTAAACATTATCACAAAATTATCAAATAATAATGAGTGGTCATATATTCTTTTGTGGCTTTTGTTGATTAAAATTGAAGCGCTAATCATATTTATCAAAAGTTTATATGTCAAAAAAAATCTAACCTAAATGAACTCTTATAGCGTTTCGAACTCAAATATAGGTCAAATAGCTAATTTCCTAGTTATCCTAGAAAAGCAAAAAATCACCACGCTGGAAATTGATGTAAATAATTTTATTTTATACCTTTTGTATTAATAAATGTACTGAAAAATTTTAAAATGCTCCCCAGTTTTAAAAGTCATGTTTAGTAAAATATTCTTGACATACTGACATTTTGAAGAAAGATTTTCCGCTAATAAAAACTGATGAAATCATGATTTTCTTTTATTCCAGTCTTTTAATGTTTATACATTACATTGTATGATATTGATTTATTTTGCGTAACATTGATTGCAAAATATTACATTGTATAATATTAATCGTAAATAATTGTATAATATTGATTTTTCATTATATAATATTGATTGATTTATACATTACATTGCACAATATTGATTTATCATTGTAAAACTATTGACCGTAAAATCGATTTTAAAATAAATTGTAAATATTGAATTTTAATTAAAAAATTATTATTGTCGATTGAATTACACTGAAATAATAATTCGGTATTTATTTAGTAAATTTTGATTAAACCTATTAAAGTCACAAAGTCTTGCATAGATTTAAAAAATTAAATTTAATTCTTATCCTATTATATAGATCCTAAAATCTCTATACTATATATTTCTTGTGTTTACATATATATATTACAACAAATATACAAATTTTTCAAATATTAATAAAACGTTTTATGAAATTCATGCAATAAATTTCAGAAAATATGTTTAATAAAAGCACATTTTTCTGAGAAAGTTGATAAATTTTTCTCTGACGTTTTCTTACGTTTTACTTTTTTTTCCAAATATATTATGAAAACTCTCTTAGTAAATTCATCTCCTGCATGCGCAACATATAAACTTGATCTTCTAAGAGATCTTTGAAATCTTCTAAAACAAGATTTTATGATTTAATCAATTTTGGTTGTTTAAGTGTGGAATTTCTTTTAGTTGTTACAAATATTTTATAAAATACGAGTATAAAATAAATAGATTGCTGGGATTTTCATATTTTGAGATATTTTAAAATGTGTGTTAACTAAATTAAAAAAACTTAAAAGTGTACTTTTCATCCATTTTTTCAGTGATTTTTTTAAGGTTTATAAATAAATCAATTTATTATGATTATAGTATATATAATTAAGTAGTACACGCTATATAAACTGTTCCGATTAGAAGTTTCTGAATTTTTTAAAAGTTTATAATTGGGCCAATGAATTATAAGGAGATTATAGCTATTTAAATAGTACGAGCTGTATAAACAGTGTTCTGCAGTTGTTCATTCGCTTTTAAAAGGAGCGGACATGAAGTTTAATTCGGTTATGTTAATGCATTATATGAAAGAATCACTATGGAGGCAGACCTCTTAATTTTGAGTCGTGATTAGATGGCGAGGACGATACATAAGCTAGTACTTCTCCCAAAAATATTATATCCCACCAGTGGTATGTATATATGTAACCTTATAGGTTTAACATGATCTAATTCCGCTTCCAAAATGGCTTGTACAATACCCAGTAACAACAAATAATTAACTGAATGCGAATTACAGTGTTTAAAGTATTTCAGAATAAAAAGTCAATTAAATAAAGTAGTAAAATCCAATTGAATTAAAAGTATAATAAATAACCTATATCGTAAAATGTCAACATAAATAAAAGATTAAAATGAAATCTGCTCTTCATATTTCAATGTATCATGTCAGAATATAATTTCCTGAACGGCCAAACACCACGTGCTCGTGCAAGTCAAATTATATTTTCATTCATTTTAATTGTTCCGTCGAATGAGTCACTTTAGTATTGCCAACAATCACAAAAAACTTTGTCTCACATTGATTGTTTAAAAAAATATACCATTTCCTATTTATTTCATTTCATTTAATCATGTGTTCAAAATTATGTTTTCTAAGTTTTATTGCCTTCAGTCAGTAACTTTTTTTAAAACCAGAGCTTTTGTAGATGCGATGTGATGACAACGTGTTATTAAAAGTTGAATTTTTTTTTTAAATGCTCGTGCAGATAGTAAAATTTTTATTTTTCATTTTCGGATATTTTTATTTTTTGCCTACAAATTTTTTTGACGCCACAGATCTCATTCCAAATCAATATCATTTTCTGACATGGTAAAATATATGTCATTATTTGAAAACTTTATATATTTCAATTCAAATCGAATTTTTTTAAAATCTTAAACTGGCATATTTCATAGCCTTTTTAAAATCCCTCGTCGGGATTAATTATATTTTCTTAACAAGCAATAATTTTTATGCTTTTTAAAAAGCAAAGTTTAACTGTTTCCCAGTTTGAAGAATTGATCTTAAACAACAGGAACAGAAAAGGATGCATAAACTCTTCGTATAAATTTAATTCTCATATTTTCTAATTCTGGAAATAAGTTTTATATAATATTTGATAGAAACTTTCGTTATTTTATGTGCCAACTTCCTTAATCCTAACTCCGATCCTTTTCTTTTCCTTTAATACGATTAATATATACGTTTGTTTTTCTTCTATTAATGTTTTCACTCTGTTTGAATGGTTGTTGTTTTTCACTTTAAACTTTCAGAGTATAACTAAAAAAGTAAATAAAAAGATGGCGTGACTCCAAGTCAATATCAAGCAACATTTTTACCTTTGATAAAATGTGGTCTTCGTTTTGCATAGACCGATAATCATCTTTAGGAACATTATTTCTTATTTTATTCTTTATTTTTAAATAATGATAAAAATAATTTTCCTGATGATATTCGAAAGCAGATAATTTTTTAACTATTTATAGTTTATCAACTTTTAGAGAAATTCAATTAATAAAAATATCAATGTGTGTTTTATTTGAGAAAAGTATTATAAGCTTATAGCCTTATAAAATACTTTCTCGTATTCGAAGCATATAAAATGAAACTTTGAAAATCATAATAAATACCCACATTTTAGAACTCTGTGATACCCCACGAAGCGATTTATGTATAAAATATTTCATTTACTTCTAAAGTTTTGAATTCTTGCATTTTTAGGAAGAATAAATGAAAGGTTCCTTTTCTAATGTAGAATTCTTTTTCCCTAAGTGATTCCAAAGCAGTGGAAAACAAATGATTTTCTTAAAAAGTGCCATGTTTCAAATTGATATTTCTAGGCCTTACGTTTCCTTTAAAAAATGCTGGAAGTGTTTCTTGCATTTTTAATAATATCTGATGTAAGAATCCCATTTTAATAACTTGTTTTTATCAAATCGTCCGGTGATATAAATAACATTACAAACCACTTAACTAGAATTTCTTTTTATAATTAACAAAACAATTAAATATTAAAGTAATTAAACAAATTAAAATTATTTTAAAAAATCAGAAAAGTTACACGTATAATAAATTGATTGCGATCGTAGTGCTTCAAATACATTATCAAACTAAGAAAAAGAAATAAAAATTAACGATTTTTTTTTTCAAATATCCGTGATAAATAAACATTGGTTTTACTCGGGAAAATATTAATTAAATCAACATATCAATCATTCATAATCTAAATAACTAACGATATAAAAATGACATTTAAAAAATTTAGCTGAAAATTATCTTTATTTCACAGATTGTCTTATACAATAAAATATTAAAAATTCTGAAATAATTATTTTTAGAAAAAAAACATTATCTTTTTAAATTTGGGTATTACACGTTAATTGCTTAAGAGAAATATTAATTTATGAAGAAGAATATTAATTTATTATTACAGAGCAGAATATCATTAGAATTATTGTAGAAGAATATGGTTTTTTTATTAATTTAAGAAGATAAATATCAATTTATTAATTCAGAGACTATATGAAAATTTCTTTTAAAAATTTCGTCAGGTAAATTGAATGAATTAAATTAATTTAATATGATAAAATTATCTAACAGATGTTTTTATTTTAATAAAAGATACATTTTAATGATGTAATATTACACATTAATTAGATTAATAATACATTGAATTATATTTAATTATTTTGTTTCATTAATACTTGTATTCATGCTCATTTGTTGAATTACCTGCAGTCACATGTTTAGTCTAATTTTGTTAAATTCCACTTAGGTTCAGAAATTAATTCAATTATATTCCGATTAAAACAAGTGATTGAATTTGTAAGCACCAAATATTAGTTATGACATCAAAAAGATTAATCTTATAGACGTTTAGTTGTATCAATTTTGGTTGTTAACTAATTTTAAAAGTTTTGCATGTCTTCAGCGGTATCTTCTGAATGTTTCTTTAAAATTAGAATATTTTTTAGAATTTAATTACTTTTTCTCTATACTATATTTGCAAAAAATTTTGTTAACATAAGAAGAGAATTTTATAATAATTTGAATAAAATAAATGAAAATTAAAGGTAAATAAACAGTGTATTAAAAAAAGAGTTTTGTTCAGCTCCATTTTTCAGAAGATTTCAAAATGAAATTAATTGCTTACGTAAGATTTTAAAAAGGAAATTAGTTCAATATTTGCCTTATGATGTAAAACAAAAATTAAATTGTTAATACGATTTTAAATTTATTATTAATCTCTGAAAAGATGCACACATAAACTCAAGTGTTTTTAAAATAAAATTATTCCAAGTAAAAATGAAAAAAAAAATTGACTTCATTTATTCTTGTTTCTATGAATAATGCCCGAAGTATAAAAAAAATAATTCATTAAGTAATTTAATCATTTTATCATTAAGGATATATTTATATATTAATAATAACTTCCTAATTCATATCATTTACTTATATTTAAATGAATTTATAAAAATTAGTATTAAAATAAATGGAAAGAAAATTAAAGACAGCAGGAAGATTGGTTTATGAGAAAAAAAAAACGAAATTTTAATTTATATTCTATTTATCATTTAGAAGTTATTAAAAGTATATTAAAAGTTGAGATAGGTATTAAAGCAAACTTAATTTTTAATAAAATGATCTACAAATTTAAATAACATTAAAAACAGCGTCATTATTATTATTGCTATTGTTTTTACAAAGATTTGGATTTAGTTTAGGTGTATTGAAGAAAAAAGTGCTTATTTTTTAAAGACGATAAGAGGAATGATAAATATGTGCTTTATGTAAATTAAATTTAATTTCAAGTATTTATTATTCTATTTCTGTAAATAATAAACCCTTTTTCGATTTTTATTTATTTATTTTTCGTTAAAACTAATATCGATTGTAAGTTTGAGGTATGGAAAGAGAATCTGTTTAAACCAGCTATTGCCTTTTTTTATTATTTCAATGACTTTTTTCTAACTTTATGTATAATTTAAAAAATTTAAATTTATCCAAAATTAAAATTTGTAAATATATTACAAAAGGGTTTAATAGTTTTTCAGTTTCTTTTTAATTTTAAATAAAACTTAGTTATTTAAATTTTCATCTATTCCTAGAATATATTGAAGCATTCTAGTTAATTGTACGATATATCCCGGTAAATTTGGAAAAATTACGCTGATTTTTAAATTTTGGAACTAATATATATTTAACCGTGATAATTTGTAATAGCCAAAATTAATACATATTAACCGAGAAATAATTGATAGATTTTAAAAAAGAAAATTGATAGATATAATTTCAGAAAAGAAGTTTTTGAATGTTAATACATATATAAATTCATAATGCTCTAATCAACCATAGTAACTAGAATTCAAAACTTTTAATGGGATATTTCTCATTAGATTGACACAAATTTTGATGTGATCTTCGACAAATGAGATTATTTATGTTTCTATGAGCACATAAAGGAATGGAATATTTTTACATCACTACCCTGGAAAATGAAATAAATAATTATTAATAAAAAGGGGATTTTCACCAAATATATATATTCTGGATAATTTTCACGAATTTCAAAGAATTATCATTATTTGGAACTATTTTCATAAATTAGTTTCAAAATAAGGGATTAATCAGCATAACATCTGCATTTATTGTATTCTTTCTCAAGGTTGCCATTTTATCATATCGCAGGTGTTTACAGTTCTAAATGTTTACAATTGTCTTTTTCTTGTGTACAGTCAACTACACCACCACCAATGAATGTAACAAAACCCAATTCGCACATCCTGTAGTAAAATATTGAGCGATATTATAAGATATTGAACAATATTCCTCAATATTAATTAATATTGAAAATATTGATCAATATTTTACAATATTTGTGTCCTACTAGGGAATCGACAGAATTTGTTGTAGCAGACTGCTGTCTTTAGAACACCCCGTGCATAATGTATTTACTTAAATGACATGCCGGCCTTCTGGCTCAGAGGAAGCGCGTCTTCCTCGTGTTCTGGGAGTCCCGGTTCGGGCATGGCTGGTCTTCTGTGTGCTATCTGTGAGATGTGTGAATGTGCCCCCCACCGAAAAAAGGGGTTGTCCTAGCGAATGTGTTGAGTGTGCAGTTAAGTCGCACTCTTGGCCCTAGTTGGCGCTACTTCAAACACAAGAGACGCTCCTTTCGGCTTAAATATGCTGCTGTATGAGCTGGGGTGTGTGCCCAATATGGAAAGTGTCATAAGTAACAACAACAACCTAAATGACATCATTTGTTTACTGTTGTATCCTATCACTTCACTTCATACATTTTCATAATGACAGTAATTTCCTCATTCAAATCGCTCAACACGTTCATCACTAACATCTTCAAAGTTCTCCTTTAGAAATCAAGATTACCACGAAGAAAATGAATCTTCAGCAAAACTAATTGCATTTAAAAGCAACTTCAGCGGTCGTAATGTGAATAGTTCAGCTTTATAATCAGAAAAAGTTTATAGCTTTTATTAAGCAAGAAGCTCGTATTCAACAATTTTTATGAAAACCAATTTTTTGAGAACCAATTAGTATGAAAGATTAATATTATTTCAAAAACCCTAGCCAATATCATTTCTTGCTTTATAAAAAGCCATTCCAAATTCTTCAGACACTTCCGGTTTAGAAAAGTATTATCCTTGAGGTACAAGTCGAACTCTTGAGAAAATGTTCAGATCTATAATATTCTTCTTCATCATACTTTTCGGATATTCCATCTCACAGAAGTAGAATTCTACTGAATGATTTATGGATTCTCTCTAAATCACAGACCTTGCGAAAGACTTTAGGGAATTGTCTCATTAGTCAAATTTTGCGATGCAGACAGGAATTTTGCACACAAGACACTGTGTCCTTGATGTAGCTTAGTTATCATTTTTTATTAGCAAAATGATGATGATATGGCGTGATATAGCTTTGATATTTTGTTTCAATCACTCATACTAATTATAATTTCTAGCAAACAAAACTCTTCATCACACACTTAGCAAAAGCTGCCTGGATAATTTTATCAAAGGATTATACCAGACAATCTTGAAATATTAGTCTTAAAGACATTCAAATTAAATGATGATTTTGAAAATAAGAATCATAGAAATGAATTCTAAGAAAATACCATTGTTTCAAAAACAGACAAAAAAAAGAAACAAAAGGTAAATTAAAGAAATGATAAATTGTTTTCCATTCTTTTTAAAGTTCATCAAAGATTTTTTATTATCTAATAGTAACATCATTAATATATTATTAACTAAATTAATCTCTTAAAAACATGACATTTTGCATATAATAAGTTTTTAAATACAAAAATACGAGATTAATCATAAAGTACAATGTTATTAATTTGTTCAAGTAAACATCATTCTATCCTTTGTACTTATTTTCTTAATAATGCTAATCAAAGTTATAATATCCTTTTAACAAAGGTACACTTTAATTCTGTACCGCTGGTCATAAATTTGTTTTTAAAAATATAATAAATATTAAATCAAATTTGTTAACATTTTAAATTACTTAATTAACGCAATAATAAATAGACTTATGTTCAACCTTTAGAGCAACTAAGTAAAATTGTTAACATAAATCAAACCCACAAAAATTAATTATTGAAAATCTATTAATGTACAAATTATCATCTAATTATTGACAGGACAGTAAAGTTGGATTAAATTGTTTTTTTTTCTTTCATTTCTGAGGAAAAAATTTTTTTAAATTGTTTTTAATACAGTAAATTCTAGGTATGTATAGCTATAATTAAGCTTATAACTCCTAAAATTATAAGCTATAATTTAGCTTATAACTTTAACTATAACTATAACTAATACCATCATCAGATTTCTGTACACTTATTAAAAGATATGATAGAATCGTCTGCAGAGAAAAACTAATCCAAAATTTTCTGAATTTTTCTAGTTAGATTCTGATATTAATAAAATAGTTTATTAATGTAGTTTCTATTATCATTTAAAAAAAATAGAAACTACATAAATATACTATAGCAGATATCTTTGTTTTACATCCCCTAACTAACTGCATTTTGATAGCCAGCTGATTTGCCAAAGGTACTGGTTGTATTTAATTTTAACTAAGATTCTTATGGTAACTTATGATTTCCTAAGAATTATTTAAAGTAAATTATGAAATAAATTAAAGACATCTTTTTTTAAAAAAACTTTGTATATGTTATGTTTATAAAGGGCATGAAATTAACACACAAAACATTACACCATAGTCCATTAAGTATCTAAATATATGGTTATGAATCTTCCAATTATATATTGTCATCACCTTTGTAATTTTAATATCTGTTTTTCCAAGTAAACAGCTACAAAAAAATAATTTTTTTTCAAGTCTTACTATTAGAT
>JAOUZG010047505.1:0-14707 GCA_026289955.1 Argiope argentata
CTAAATGAAAAGATTATCTTCTTTTAATAAAATTTAGCATAAACTTACGAAATGCTACCTATTATGTTTTCCTATTTATACATATATAAGTAGCATCGAAGAAGTATTTTTTATGAATGATTCAGTTTTTAATGATAAAATCAAATTTCCTAAAATTTTGTTCCATTATTTCAGAAAATTTGAAGCTCTCTCTTTATTCTTAAGTAAATGAGAAATGGTATGACAGGCTCTGTTTCACTTAATAAGTCTAAAATTATAAAAGAAATAAAGCATAATTAGATGTCACCAATATAATTTGTTTGAAAAATTGAACCAATATAGACATATTTTTAAGATTTATCATAATTCAAATGCATTCTAGTCTGATGTCATGAGATTTAACTAATTTTATTACATTTTTTTTTTGAAAAATATTAAATAATAAGAGCAATAAATTGCTTAAATAATAAGAGCAGAAATTGAACCAATATAGACATATTTTTAAGATTTATCATAATTCAAATGTATTCTAGTATGATGTCATGAGATTAAAATAATTTTATTACAATTTATTTTGAAAAATATTAAGGAATAAGAGCAATAAATTTCTTCTACTTTGTTTGATTTTTTTTCTTATTTATATCTTATAAGATCTAATTTCACTTTTTTTTTCCTAGATATATGTAAGAATTTTGAAACATATCTTTATTAAATTTTTCTTTCGCAATTGAAAACAATATACATTTTTTCCTGTTGCTGTTATTATTTTACTGAATTTTTCTTCTTTTATTTATCCTTTCTATAACCAACTATCAGAATTAGTTAAAAGTATCTCCCATGAGATACATGACTAAAAGTTTACAAGCATATTTTTCAAAAACTGAGCGTTGTTTTTATAGTTGACTGAAATCATAGATCTACAGTAAGGCCCATGCAAAGATATTGGGTGCTCCTGGACAAAGAAATAATTAGATGCTTCTTCCAATAATTAACTTGCATATTGACATGTGTAGTTAATTATTAAAAAGTCAAATATAAACACATTTGATATTAAACATACTATATATTGATTTATGATTGTATATTGGTTTAAATAATAATTTAGTTGCATTTTAAACATAATTAATTTGTTAAATTATTTAATAATACATCAGTTAAATATATTTTTCATATTCAGTATTTAAATCTAATGATCCAACAATTATTTCGGTGGCTGCGCAATTGATCCATTATTTATAGTGCATGGGTGATGTTTAAAGTAATTCCAGTTTATAATTTTATTCAAACCAACCTCTGAGGAAAAATTTAAAACTGGCACAAATTGAAAATAATAAATTATAATTTTCTTCAGTTTATAAATCTAAATGATAAAACTAAAATAGAAATAAATAATTAAAGTTTTTTATTTTTTTTATGTACAGTAAGACCCCGCTTAACGCGGGGGATACGTTCCATCAAAGTAGAGCGTAATGCGAAACAGCGCTAAACGAGGCTATCTTTACATGTAAATATTGGGGTTAGGGGAAAATGGCTAGGAAATTGGTTAAGTATTAAATTTAAAAAGTATGTTTTTCAATAAAAATAAAACCAAACATTTATTTCTGAAAGCCCAAATTAATACCACATTATTATTTCTTGCAAAAATAAAAACAAAATATAAATAACAAAACGAATATTCTTTAAAAAAACAAACAAATAAAATTCTAAGTCAGTCATATTTAGTTAGCCTTCCGCGTTTTCAGTGTTCTGCCTTTTTGTGACAAAAGCATCTAATGTTGTTTGCCTTTTTCTTTTGCGTTGTTCTCTTAAAAGTTCTTCATAAACGGATAGAGCATCTCTAACACCACGCCTTACTTTTGAGCTCCTGTCAAAATTCGGATCATTTTCAATGAATTGATCCATTATTTCAGTTATGGAAGACAAACTCCTTTTTACAAACGCCATCGAAAGTTCTTTTTGCTCTTCTTCTGAATCACTGCTGTCAACATTTTTGTTTTCTTCTTGTTCAGTTAATTCCTTGAGCTCATCATTAGAAAGATTAGTCGCTGCTTCTTGAATTATTTCTTCGACATCTTCCACATTTACCCCTTCAAAACCGGTTTGCTTCGTTAATTTCACTATCTCTTCCACTATTTCATCCACATCGACAGAGTGTCCAACGTCATCGCTCTTACTTAAATCCGGCCAAATATTCTTCCATACTCCTTTCAAAGATCTTTCTGTTACCTCATTCCAAGAAAGGCCTATGTTTTCTACAGCATCCACGATGTTGTAGTTTTTCCAAAATTCTCTTATGGTTCTCTTCTCCGTCTGTTTTTTCAAACATTTGCTTAAAGGTTCGCCGCAAGTGATAAGCCTTAAAATTTGATATAACGCCTTGGTCCATTGGTTGAATTAAGGCAGTTGTGTTAGGCGGCAAGAAAACCACTTCGACTAGAATGCATATTGTTAAATCTGATAAATTTGTTGGGTGGCTTGGAGTATTATCAATTAACAGAAGTGCTTTTTGTTCAAGTTTTTTAAGTTCGCAATAACGTTTAACAGACGGGCAGAAATGTTCAGTGAACCAATCCTGGAAAATTTTCGCAGTTATCCATGATTTTTTATTACACAAATTACAGGTAAAGTTGATTTAGATATGCCTTTCATCGCTCTTGGGTTTTTGAAATGGTAAATTAGTAATGGTTTTAATTTAAAATCCCCGCTTGCGTTACCACCTAGTAGAAGGGTTAAGCGATCTTTTGCAGCTTTAAATCCTGGTGCCCGTTTCTCTTCACGGGATAGAAATGTTCGTTTCGGCATTCTTTTCCAGAACAAGCCTGTTTCATCAACATTAAAAACCAATACTGGAGGATAGTTTCCTTCGTCAATTATTTTTTTTCAATATCGCTGGAAATTCAGCCGCCGCTTTTGTATTACCACTTGCTGCTTCTCCTGCAATCTTTATGTTGTGAAGGTTATTTCGATGTTTAAATCTATTAAACCATCCTCGACTAGCAACGAAAGTTTCACTTTTGTCAATTGTCTCAGCCTGAATGTAATTAAAAACTCTTCTAGCTTTTCCCATTATGATAGATTGGCTTAATGGCATATTGCGGTCAATTTCGACGTCAATCCATATAGACAGTCGTTTTTCCATTTCCTCTATGATATTATTTCTAGAACGGGTAATTCTAGTTGCAGAGCTTGACGTAGTTGCAGTTGCCGATGACAGTATTTTTTCTTTATTCTTCATGATGGTCCTTATTGTTGAAGTTGGCAAATTCAATGAAGCACTAATTAGAGTTTGACGTTCACCAGAATCTAATCTTCTAATGACTTCCATTTTAGTTTTGAGTGAAATGCTTTTTCTGGTTGCTTTCTTTCCTTTTTCATTATCACCCATAGTAAAAAACTAAAGATAAAAATATTTGACACTGTAATATAGTATTAAATATGTAAATTAATACCTACTTACAATATGTCAACAAATGTTTCCAATAATAAAAATATGTCTGTACAATACCGCACCAAACAAGAAATACAAGTACACTCTTCCGGATATGTATTTGAAACCTATCGCTGCATAATATTTCGGGGAATCCCCGGGTTGAAATAAAAGAGCGCTAAACCGAAACAGCGTTAAGCAGGGTCTTACTGTAGTTGCAAATCCTCAGTAAAAGAGAAATTTTAAAAAATTCTTCTGAAAGTAACAAATTTTAATTCAAATATAGAGCAAAAAAATTAATCTTTCTCTCTCTCTCGATCTTTAGCATGGCAAATATAAAAGTCATAACACTAAGAATTTTTGTTTGACGTGTTTGCAATAAACTATTAACTAGTTTAAATTCTTGAATTCATGTTATGCTAATATTCTTGATATCTGTTATAGCTATAAGAAGCATATATTTTCCATGACAAATTTATTATTTAAATTAATATCCACTTTTAAAAAATGAAATTGCTACTAGTTGCTACATCAGAAGGGTTTATTATTTTATATGCAGCATCATTTTCCATATAGAATTTTTTAAAAAAATTTAATGATGACTTATTTATTATAAAAATTCAATTTATCTATGAATTAAAATTTTTAAAAAATGTTGTAGCAAAAAAAAAGGAATTAAAAATGGCGTTGTAATTTTTTGCAGTTTTGATAAATAATATATAATTAAGGAATAAATAGTGAATGATTTTATTTATTTTGAAGAGTAGAATAGAATTTAGATGAATGATTTGGAATTAACTATATTTATAAATAGTTAATTGTTAGGAAGAATTTTAATATGATGATTGGTAATGAAACATCGCTCTAAATTTTTCACAACTTTTTAAAGCCAGATTTTTTCAGAGTTAAATACATTGCCATGTAAAATGAAACTAACATGATGAAGACAAAATAGGGAAGTATTAACCTAAATAAGGCAACTCAAGAATACTCTTGATTTTAGTTTGAATTCCTAACAAACCAAAATACATTTGAATTATAGATATTTTTTTAACATTATATTAATTAGAAATTTAAAGAGATTTGAAAAAAGATTCAATTATTGATGGTCAACTGAAAAATGTCTGATAAATTCCTGTGTACTTCATTACAAATGCAAAAATTCCCTAGAATTTGAAAACACACTTAACATGTTTCTAAGTCCAACTGCGGTTTTTGAATGTACTGTATCATAAATGGCTATCTTTTATTAATTCTTTATTATTCGTTTTATTTATATATTTTATTAAGAAATACACTCCGAATTTAAAAATTACTGACAGAAATCAGTTTGAAAGTGCAAGGATCTTTTGTCAAAGTCGACAGATATTATTGGTGTCACAACATTCAAGTGGAAAAAAATAATAATAAATAAGACTGCACAACATTTTAGATTTTGCTGATGATTGTGCATCATTTTTACTAGCCTTTTTACCACGTCATGTAATAATACTCATTTCAGTTGTGTATGTTTTTTTTTTCATGTATATGGTGGATAATTTAAAATCTGTGAAACATATAAAAATAATTAAACTAGCAGAACTAAATTATCACACAAGAGAAGAATGGTTTCAATAATTTGATATTCAACTTATAGTTATTAGGCTAATATTAAAATATTATTGATATAAGTCATAGCTGATATTATCCTACGTCTTACCAGGAACATAGACAGATCCTCTTAAAAATGAAAATCTCGCCAAGAAGGGAGCAGCTACAACTATTTATAATTTATCTATTATATAAAAAAAAAACTTGTCTTTTTTTCTTCCCTCAGTTCCAGTATACGGCCTTCGCCAAATTGACAAGAAATGTGGCGATAAATGGAAATTTCTGGCTGCAGTTATCGGCATCCATAATCTTCTTTATGGGCACTATAAATCTTATCGCTGACACCCTAGGATTAAGAATAACATAGCCTCAAAAATTCCGGTCAAGAATCACAACATAATAAAAAAGATTAAAATGAAATCTGCTATGCATATTTTAAAGTATCGGTGCGACAGGAGAGAGCGCCACACACTTTTCGCCAAGGATATTTAGCGCCAAATATGGCAACCCGATGTTGTCGTTGGAGGAGGATACTGTTTGTCCATAAGGAGATCTCTGCCCGACAGTCGTCTATGTTTACGGCGGGCGTTATAGAAACAGGTTACTGCAGGAAGAGTCCATTTCGCAGAGGTAGAAATTCATTCAAGTTTCTTACGTTGGCGCATTTAGCGCCTAATTGGCGGTATTGATATATTGCCTTTAATTTTCGAAAGCAAATTTGAAAAATAATTCACTGGGCTGAAAATCATTTACTAAAAAAACTTTTTGGAGAGATTTTAAGCATATTTAACAATGGATATTTTACTTTGTAACACAATAAAAGCAAAATTATGAAATAATTATGATTATTATGTTATTATTTTTATGTTGAATTAGACAGATTACTTCGCGTTTGCTGCGGAGAATTTGATCTTAAGTAGTTACATAAATTTAAAACAAATAAAAGGAAAATTAATTTTTTTGTCATGCTGGATTCTACTGAATTTTTTTTCTTCTTGTGCAGTCGTTAGACATATAAATAATTATTCAGTTTTTCTATTTGATTCACTCTGTTCTTTCTGCACTAATCAGATAGGAAATTCTGTATTATTCTAACAGGAATAATATATATTTGCTTTCGAAAATTAAAGGCAATATATCAATACCGCCAATTAGTCGCTAAACGCGCCAACGTAAGAAACTTGAATAAATTTCTACCTCTACGAAATGGACTCTTCCTGCAGTAACCTGTTTCTATAACGCCCGCCGTAAACATAGACGACTGTCGGGCAGAGATCTCCTTATGGACAGACAGTATCTTCCTCCTGTTGATATAACGTAAACGGGGAGAGTGATTTTAAAAAGTTCGCCAAGGGGGTGATGCTCTCTACTTATCAACCAAAGTACCATGTCAGAACATAATTTCTTAAACGGTCAAGCACCACGCACTCGTGCAAGTTGAGTCATATTGTTATTCTTTATAATTTTTCATTGAATGAGTCACTTTAGTATTCCCAACGATCCAAAAAACTTTGTATCGTATTGATTGTTTAAAAAAAACACATCACATTTCCTGTTTATCTCATTTTATATAATCACGTGCCCAAAATGATATTCTAGGTTTTATTGGCTGTGGTCATTAACTTATTTTTTAAATCAGAGCTTTTGTAAATGCAATTTATTTTTTCGCCTACGGATTTTTATCGACGCCAAAAATATGTTTTGGCATAACAAATACGCATCATTGTCGACTTCTGGGCGAAAAAAAAAATGACGCCAGTAGGCCATATACGAAAGCTGTTTTTTTTTTTTTTTTAATGAATGGAGCAATTAAATAGAGAGTTGGATCAGTGTTCTCTTTGGGATATTTTTTGAATCATTGTTTAAGTTAGCCCTTTTTCTGCTAAGTTTTCAATTATCATCTACATCACAAAGTAAATTACAAATTTTTTTAAATAGCAATTCATGATAAAAATATTTCATTTCACCCTTTATGTATCACACTCATTTATATTGATTGTAGTTTTGGTTCAACCCAAACATTGTTAAAAATAGTTAGCAAAACAGCATTAGGGTTGCAAGAAAAGCGTTTCGTCGGGTTGCAATATTTTCTACAAACTAGGGGGCGACGCTTATTTTCACTTCAATCAAAATTTCTTTAAGAAAAATGATTAATTTTCGCAAAACTTGCCATATGCAACCCTATCTAATTTTTGCTGCTTGTTCCATTGAAATCTTTAAAAAATTAAATTTACATTGAAGAAACTTATTATAAAAATTATTCTAACTTGAATTTTCTTTATATTTTTCTAATATTTGAATTTTTAAATGATATCTGTCAGTCTTTTTTTTCCCTCACTGTATTTAGAACATTTTAAAGTCTCTTCTATTTCCCCCTTCTTTCTTTTTTTATATTAATAAATCATTAGGTTTTCATTCCTCTATATTCTTTTCCCCCAATAAGGACAATTTTCATGTATGGCCAAGAACTATTGAATTCTTGCTTAGTAAGCCTCAAACAACTGGGGCACTTTTAAAAAAAACATTTATACAAGGCCTGACTAAGGCAGTTGCATACGGGGCAGATGTCCCGGGCCCCCACGTAAGTGAGGCCCCAAAACGATTTAAAAAATTTACTTTTATGTCTCCTTCTTAAATGAATGTTCTTCATTATTAAAGTAGTGAAGCAAAGGGCCCCCCAAAGAAATTTTTGGCCCCAGCCCCAACTCGACTAAGTCGGGCCCAGCATTTATAACATTGTTCAGTGGAAAACAGTAAATTTTTATTTTGAAAATTTTGAATTAAATTACAGAACTCTACAAAGGATGCTATTGGTTTGGGGAAAATTATAATACAACATTGGCAAAGCTATACATCTGCTTGAATCATTTCATTTAGCAAAATATATAGAAATCTTTACAAATTTCCTTATGTACTACTCTACTTCCTTTTTTTTATGAATTATGTCAGCATATACTGGCAAATAGAGAAACCAACGTATACCTCCTTTCATTCACTCCACTTATTCTTTAAGATGTCCAGGGCCCGACATAGCCTAGTTGGGGCCCAGGGCAAAAATTCTTTTTGGCCCCCTCTGCTTCAATACTTTAGTAATGAAAAACATTCAATAAAAATTGAAACGAAAAATAAAATATCTATTAATTTGGGCCCCTCACTTATATAGGGGTCCGGGTCTACTGCCCCTGCCTAAAGCAGGCCCTGAAGATATCCCCAAAGAAAGAAATGATAGAGGGTTCATTTATCCATACTGGGACACCAATGTATTGCATTTTTCATGCCATACAATACTTCAAAGCTATAAAATGATTCTAAGAATTCATTCATTGGAACCTTCCGATTATTGCCGGACACCATCTTGCTTGAATCACGAGGTATTCTTCTGCTCCACCGACGTGCGTGAAGTATCCTTTAAGACCAATGTAAGCAGTCTTAACCCTTTACACTCGAGGGCTTTTTCGCTTGCGCGAACCAGCAACTCGAAACGATTTTAGCCAAATTCGGCGAACGTGTGACAAGTAATCCATATTTTTAGGGTTCAAATACTTTTTAGATACTATATTTACTGCCAAGACTGTTTCAAGCGAATGCTACGCTGAGACTAACTAAATTGAGCTAAGATTTGGCTACAATGTAAATAGAGCCTAGTCCACGAAAACTATCTTATCGCATATTGTAAATAATGAGATCCAGTTACAAAAACACCATAGCGTCATAGCAGCGTAGTTCGATTTAAAGTTTTAAAACACTCGGGCGCCGTATTGGCGCCGCTCGAGTGCAAAGGGTTAAGAATATCTGTTGCAGTATCCTTTTGCAGTTAGATGTATTGACCAATTATTCTATTGGAACACATAGTAGTCTAAACCTTTTGTTACACAGAGAGAGGGAGATTGTCTTCTCGTCGCCGAAAAATTAAAAGTTTTATCGGTAAAACTCTTAATTGTTTCGAAAGAGAATATAACATTGCATATTTAAAAAAAATGATGATTTGAATGAATATTTAAATTATTTTATAGTAATTACACGTAATATACGAATTTCCACCGAATTTGACAACCTAGTTAACACTTAAAAATGTGGAATAATAATAAAAAAAAATTGATGGAAATTAGTGATAAAAGTCACTAAGAAAACATCCACATTTAATTTCATCTCATTTTCACCAAGTGCATAAGAAACAGGAATTCGTGGCAAATACCACAATTAGGTTTGAAAATAGTCGTGCCTCTTTACAGCACCTATCGAACTGGAAGCAAGTGCGAGACTTAACGAGCATTAACATTCTAAATACCATCCATCGACTTACTGCAAAGCACAGCATTCACTTTCAGTGGGTCCCTCCCACATCGAACGTGAAGGCAACGATAGAGCTGACGCCCTTGCCGTGGCGGCTACCACTGATAAAGCTGGCAATGTCCACACTCTCACGTATTCAGAGATTTCCTCAATTGCGAAAGTGGAGACAAATAAGCTTTGGCGTGTTCCTTCGAATAACTCCTGGTACTTTAGAGATTGTCCAGGAGTTGGCCCTCCAGACCAGGGACGATAGAAAACAAAGTACTGCCCTCTCTCGATTTATCAGCGGACATTTAAAAGACCTCACTTTTCACCTGGGACAAAAGTATTTCACGCACTGTTATTGGTGTAAGAAAGCTCCAGCTAATTTAAATTGCCTAAATTTACAAGGCATGACATACTCAAAGAGTGAGTTTTATTTATGGACTTTTTGGAAATATTGGGTTTTATGGAGATGGTCTAGCACTACTGGGCCATCTGGGATTAGTAACAACAACAACAGGTTTGAAAATTAAGAATTTAAAATATCGCCGTGTCAAATAATAAAGCAGCAGAATGGAGGACAGATTCAGGCTGTCTCAGTTGTCTCCCATTCAGCTTATAATTTGCAATGCATTCCCAGAAGAAAATTACTTGACGACAAATGATTCTTGGGTTGCCTTTTTTTATTGGTTATTTTTGCTCGCTTAACTTAGGAATTAGTGCGATGGACGCCTATTGAAAATGTATTAATATTTTTATTTATTTATTTCAGAATGGCAACGTTATTTAAGTAATATTTTTTAGCTGTCACGTTTTGTAGATGGCAACATGTTGTTCAATCACAAGATGGAATAAATCAAGTTGAATGTTTTTCCTGTGTGATATCGTTTGTTTGTTTTTAATGCAGAAAGCGAAAGAAAACGTGTTTTTCTTAGGCAGCTTTAATAACTCCGATAAGGTTGCATCGGTGTATTATCGAACATTTGATCCAGTTTCTATTCATTCGAGAATAATTTATTCTGCATTTGAAAAAATTAACTTACATGTGCGATTGGTGTATTTTTACCGACTGGTTTTAAACAAGTTGACTAAAAAATCAATGTGATTGATGTCGACGATGCTGCATGGCAGATTATTAGGCGTCTTATTTAACTGTCGTTAATTTAAATTGTAATTGCACTAATTTTTTCAAAATAACCAATTTAGTGACAAAGGAATCAGGTGTTACATTTTACCGATTGCTTTTGGTTGGCCGGCTAAAAAATTAACACGTTGGGTGAAAATTCGTATGGATTGTTTTCAGTCATCGACTAATTTGATCTCATATCAATGGAATTGTTAAGGTAATCTAGAGTATCGTTACGGATACTTCAATAGGTTTTTGTGCCAATTTATTGGTCGATGAAATAATAGCCCTTCAGTAACAAAAGACAACGACTTTTATTGACACGAAGTCGTCAAATACGGAGACTACAAATACACAGCCGAGACGGACATAGCTGCACACTACAACAAAAGCAGTATGCACAAAATTACAACAAAAGTAGTACCCCCCACAAGTAGTAATCTCTAGTAATAACCACAGCACACAAAACGGTCAGGCAGAATTTAGCAAGAGAGAATCTGCATTGCTTCATCATATATTCTCCCTAAACGGCTGCAATTCTCCTCTGTCTCCTCGCTTTAGCTGTATCCAACTGCCGACTCACTACTACACGACTTGTGGAAGCGTGAATGAAATACATGAATGAAGCCCGCACAGAGTTGTGACGCGTGAGTAGCTAAAACGAATTCTCAGCACTAGATGGCGCTAAAGTAAAACAAAACAAGCTCCCACAATTTAAAATCAACTATATATAAGATTCTTCTGTGCGTTTGTACGTGACTGAACTCCTCTTAAACGGCTGGACCGATTTTGATGAAAAAAAATTTTGTGTGTGTTCAAGCGGATTCGAGAATGGTTTAGATTCACAAAATTTTTAATTAGAATTTTAATTATTATTGTAAATTAAAAATTAAGCGAAATTTAGACTTTTTATTGCGATAACGTCCTAAAATATCATTACACAAAAAATGATTTTTACATCAAATTAAAGTTTAAAAAATTATTTTTTTAATGATATATATATATAATTAAATCTACGAATTAAATTTGTATTTGTAATAAATTTTAAAGAAATATTTTAACCATATTTTTCAAAAATTTATTTTGTTTAAAATAGCAATGTAATCCACACAAGCATGGCAAAAAAATTTTTTTAGCATGTTGCCATCACGTTGACAAAAACTCTGAAGAAAAAAATTATTTAATTAGTACTGCAAATTAAATACAGAACAATGTTACTTTCAGCACACGATTATATGAAATGAACTAAATGTATTTTCTAAAAAATAAACGCAAGATAAAGTTTTTAATAATCTTTCACATTATCTATACCAGCGCGTGACCGAGCTCCGCTCGGAGAAAACAGGTATCGAAGCCAACTCGAATATTTAAATTTTTAATTGTGATTTATCAAAAATATCAAAGTTATCCTTATTTTTTTCTGATGAATGTTGAAATGTGGGGCGATTTTCGACTTGGCAACCATTCCTCGTATTATAGTATAAGATAAAATTAAAACTTAAGCTCCAAGCATGTGTTACGAGTAAAAGGGAAAAATTATCTTATTAATATGTTGCCATCAGATTGACAAAAATTCAAATTTAAAAAAATAAATTATTATTGCGCATTAAACATATAAAAATGCAATTTTCATCACGTGTCTGCATGAAATGAAAAAATATATATATGAATATTGATATAGATGGCAGGAACGAGGAATTTGCTATAGATGGCAGCACGTTACCACTTGAAAATTTAAGTAGCCATTATGGCGAACTAATAAAGTTTGAAAATATCCTATCTGTAACTCCGAACTGCTCAACCGTAGCGCTTCAACATCGGCGCCAATCGATTCCTCGTGGCCAAAAACCCTAGACCCCCAAGTTTACTAATTCTGGGGCGATTTTCGACTTGACAACCATTCCTCGTATTATAGTATAAGATTATTAATTCAATAAATAAACTTCATGAAAGCATGATTGCTTTTATTCAGGCAGAATATCCATTCAAATCTGGACCCAACGGCCGATTTGTAAATCTTTAGTAATAGGCATAAATACTGTTTATTACTACAATTAAAATGGACTAAATGAAATAAATAACTACATTTTATGTAATTTAGGTAAATAAATGCTCTGATGAATGAAGAATTTAAAATTTTTTGATACTCTTCTATTTGAGTCATATTATATAAAATATCCTTGAGGTACTAATATTTTAAATAGGAAAAGTTGCACTTCAATGAAATAAACCAATCATTAAAACGGACTGATTTATGAAAATTTGAATCTCACTATTTTATAAAAATGTACAATTTAAGACATTTTCATCCACAATTTAGGTAAAATAACTGTTCCTGTCATTACATATTAATCGCACATACATAAATTGACCTTTCTCTTCCCTATTTTTATTTATATATATTATATTGTGATGTTGAGTTGTGCATCTAGATAATATCGGTTTCAAGAACGCTGTAACCAACACTTACCGAAGCTGGCTTTTCAGCAAGGGATGTGTACCGATTGAAGGTCGCGATACGAACCTGCGACGCTAGGGCCTGTAGCCGAGTAACATAGCCACTATAGCAAAAGTCGACTTCGTTATCGTAGATGTTATCTGGCTTATGAAGCTAGCGCCACAATACTCCCCCACCAGTGAGTCGGCTGAGAGATGACCGATTTTTATAGCGCGAAGGGTTATGGCGAGTTGCTGCTTGCTTGCGTCAAGTGAGTCTGACGACTTTGCTTTGCTTACTTGCATCAAGTGTGTCTGACGACTTTGCTTTTGCTTGCTTGCGTGAAGAGGAGTTGGCGGCTTTGTTTGTTTGCTTGCTTACTTCAAGTGAGTTTGACGATTTTTGTTTGTTTGCTTGCTGACGTCAAGTGAATCTGACGATCTTTGCTGTACGTCAAGTGAGTATGACGATTTTGCTGCGGGTAGATGACGCCACGACTTTTGCTAGAGGTTGCGTTGTCAAGGTCACCAGTGTAACGATTGAAGGCCACGCTACGAACCTGCGACGCTTGGGCCTGTAGCCGAGTATCATAGCCACTATACCAAATGTCGACTTCTGTATCGTAGATGTTATCTGGCTTATGAAGCTAGCTTCACAGGTGTATACGCAGAAAGATGAGCGGTTACATACACAGCGGATTTTTCCGACGCGACTAATTCAACGTCACCGCCTTGACAACATTGGGATATTAAATGATCGCACCTTTATTTTTCCGCCAAATGTGTAAGCTCTAATATAATTCCATACACTGCTGCTGTGATGGTGGCGACAATGAATAAGTCGCGTTCGATAAATCCGCTGTGTATGTAGCCAGCCTTGTACGCCTCTCAATTCCGTGAATAATCTTGAGTTCAGCCTGTTGCCAAATGTAAACAAATCCTTCCTTCATTTTTTCCCCTCACACCTGTTTGAAGGAAAATAAATTCTTCCTAACGGATATCAAAAAGCGCTGAAGGTTTCAGAATCCGAGAATGAGCAGTAATTTCATCGCTGTCGTATATTGAGCAAACAGCTATGAAAAGCAGTAGGTTTATGCTTTAGTCACTAGTTATAAAGGTCCCTCCGGAGACATCCGCATATGTAAATGAAAATTTTCTATTACGGTAACTAGTTCTGGTTTTTCTAGTAGTTATATAAAGGATGTAGGATCGAGTTATTGCCATTGCGATAACGCGACATATTTCCTGCGAGACAGGTTTTGATACCTAGTTCTTATCTCAGTGTTATTATTTCGATGATCATTCAGGTCAAGTACGTTAAGATATAAAGTAACTTGATTGTGGTTAACCAAGTTTTTTAAAAAAGTTTTACTATCAGGAATGATATTAATTGCTTGTACGCCTTCTTAAGTTTAAATTAGAAATTTTATTAATATATGTATGTGTATCTATATATATATTGTTGCAAAAAAATTCTCACACAAAAAACGATGCGAAGTTGCAGACTTTATTGTCTTTGAAAACGTTTATTAAATATACGCAACAGCAGCTACAAATTCACAGCGAATCAACTCTATGTAATCCGCTTACCTCGGTTCAGCTGTGGAACACAAGTCGAAAAGAAAAGAAGATCTCTCAAACTAAGAAAACTAACATAGCTCGTTCACCGAACTGACCTGATTCTACACCTTAAGCCGCGCCTTTCAATAGCGTCCCACTGAAATGGGCTGAGTAAACGCGTAAACCTCTCGCTCATTCTGGAAATTTACCCTAGAACAAATCTTTATTTCTTAGCTTCTATTACACTTTTTAGACTCATTAAGTCGTCAATACACCTACATCGCTAAATTGGTCAAATATGACGATCTTCAAAT
>JAOUZG010047508.1:0-10394 GCA_026289955.1 Argiope argentata
TTTGACAGTTCAAAATATTTTGTAAACATTTTAAATATATATATATAATCGGATGAAGTTATGATCTTTAAAAGCCTATCATACTTTTGAATTATAAATCTATTAAAAAATTAACCACGTAGGTAAATGCAAGATATTGAGAATCTTCGCATTTTTTGGAGTCTCAGTCTCAAATCAACTTTGATTTATTCATGTGAAAGTAATTGAACAATTTTTAAATGTATTCAATTCAAACAGACTGCAGAAAAGAGGCCAGCAAATTAAAATTTTGGCTTGTTTGTAGTCTTGAATTTAAAATATTTCCTGTTTTTAATAAACTGGAAATATTTCAAAATCAATAGTATCGAAATTTATTTTGTTCGAATTATATTTAAGTTTATTAAGTTTGTTAACATCTATTTTCATGGAAAGCTTCTGATAAAAAAATTTAAAAAGTTACTTATCAGAAAATTTCTCTTTTCCTGAATGTCATTGTTTTTCGTTATGTATGTCTTGTAAGTCAAAAAGTACGTTTAGAAAACTATAAAAATATTTCAATCAAAAGTTGCATTGGAAATTAAAACCATGCAGGACAGCTAAACTGAAATTAAGTAATTATTCCTAGAAATCTGTCCTTTATTATTGTAAATAATGGTAATGGTTTGTGTTTAGATTAATGCAGTATTATTTAATATTAACATTTGTATATTAATCCTATATTGCATAATGATTATTTACTTTATTTTAATTTTTCATTTAAATTTTTAATATAAGGATTTAAATATTTGTTACTTTTTTATAGTAGAGGGGCTTATGCATAAGGATTTTTTTTTGTTCAGATTTAGTTAAGTTAATTTTTATTAAGTTTTGATTTCCTTGTTGCTTCAAAAAATTAATTTTAAATTATTAAGCTGACAAGTTAATATTTGCAATGTATTCCTACTATTTATTTACGTTTATTTACAGAATAGTGGTTGAAAAATAAGATGAAAATTATGCAATATTGGGTTAAATTATATTAATTTCTTTAAAAGAGGAATCTATTATAAATGTAATTTTTCCTAACTGTTAATGTACATTTGTCTTAGATTTTCGTTGTTTAAGTGGCAATGAAAATAAACAAAAAGATAAAAAATGTTGAAAAAAAAAGAAAAAAAAATATTAAAAAAAAAATAAAGAAAGAAAAAATGAAAAAAAAAATGAAAAAGAAAAAAATAATGAAAAAATGAAAAAAAAATGAAAATTAATAAAAAAAAATCCTTTTTTTAAATGCTTATTCTTGTAACCTGTATATATTTTGATATTTCCCTTTTACCAATTAATGTTGAATGAATTTTGTATATATACTATGTCTTCAAATCAAAAGATTCTGCATCTATCATTTCTAAGTGATATGATGTATGTGAATCTTAATTATTATTAGATTTTTTCATGCCAGCATTATCATATTTTTATTGCTGTTTAATATGCTGATAATTCTTTGTTTATAGTAATGGTGCAAATATATGTTTCATCCTAGTGTTTATAAGTATTCAGGCAATCAATCTATCAATTGTTTGAACAAAAAATCAATCTTTTAAGTATTCAACAGTTAATTTAAACTTTTCGAGCAGTGATTCAGGAAAAAAAATCTCATGTATTGCATATTTTTAATGTCTTGTATGTAGCGTTATTTTTTTTAAACATTTTACTGTGAATGCATTTTATTTAAATAAATTTAATGGGTAACACTTTTACTATAATTAAAAACTGAAAAAAAAAATATTGATACGTTAAATTTTATTAAATGAAATAGTGTAACCTTGTAATGCATTAGTATTATAGACATGTCTGTTTTTCAATGTTTGGAAATTTTGGTAATTAAATTCTATTGTTACTATGACATTCAGGTTTGTTTGAGCAAACTGGACTTTCAATCAATAACCTATATTTATTCAATAATTGTAAATGTGACATGAATATGCCATTCGTGTTTTGATTTGCTGCAAGTAATAATGAACCACGTGCTTCATTCCTAATTCACAAAGATATCGCTGAAATGGATTATGTGGTTTTATCTGAACGGTTAATCGTAAAATTTTTGAAATTTATTGGTCATGACTGTGGGAAAAATTTCATTAAAACAACAATATTCAGTATTCTTCAAAATTTGTATAAAATTAATTTTTTTAAATTCTTAAATACTTTCGAATATCATGTATTTTCAATGCAATATATTGCTTAAAATATCACAGGAGTTTTTAGTTTTGTTTACTGCAAAAATGCTATATTAGTACAAACTGTTTGACGAACGTCATTTGTCAACAGAATGTTTTTTTCTTCCAATTTTTAAATAGCTTGTGAAATTATTAACCATAATTTCACAAAATTTGATATAATATAAAAAAAATTATAAATAATTATTAAAATGAGTCTCATTGTATCATTTGGATTACTTCATGTTCGGTTTTAAAAACAATGCCCTTTATACTACATACTGAAAAGCAAAAGTTACGTTAAGACCTTTATTCATATTTTAATGCAATTTACTTTCTTAAATGCAGACCGCTCGTGAATTCGGTCCACAGTTGATTATAAAGTTTTTAATAATCCTCAAATTCTTTTAAACTGAGGAAGATTCCCCTAAAGGTTTTAAAAAGTTTTTTAACAATATTAATTATATCTATATTGTACAAATAAATGATTCGGATATTTGTAAATTAGTATTAGAAAGATGGCTTGTCCCGTTTGAGTAGTTGAACGTTTACATCTTAGCTTATCAAAACATTGACGCATATTATTTTTGTATGTCGTTGTTTTACCTAATTTTCTATGATTTGAGAAATTAAAAAATTTACTTTGGTATTTTCTGTATCCTGAGGAATAATTTCAGAATTCGGTATTCTGCTGAGGATTTAATCAAGCATATATTGTGCTTTAGGTTAGTTTTGTAGCTAACAAAGTTTTATCCTTTAAAATGGGGAGCCAATTAAATTTTTTGTATTTTGGTCGAATGTTATTTTTTTAAAAAAGGTATATAAAACTATACAATACCTAAACTCAAAAAAATAATTCTAATTTAAGCAAGTTTGTTGAGATGGTTTATAATAAAAAATATTTAATCAAATTTTTATTGTTTGGAATAATTCCTTTTTTTAATCGAAAGACAATTGAATTGCAGTTTATTTAAGTATTCATTGGTAGGCGATTTTCTTTTTACTGGACTTGCACTAAGGAATTAAATAATAGTATCATATTTAACTAAACAATGCTGACAAATTTAAATTTAATAAAAAAAATCGTTTTCATTTGGCGAATTGCTGCTCTTATAATTAGTTATTTAAAGCACTTACGTCTCCATTTATAATATGAAATTATTAAAGTCGAATGGGAAGAAACTTTAAAATATTTAACTGGGCTAATTTTGTGGTATCAAAGTTTGGTATAGGGAAAAAACCCTAGAAAATGCAACTTATATATATTCTTTGGGATGATTCACTGAAATAATTATGAACATCTAAATATGCACATCTGTATATAATTCAGCTGAATTTTTTGATTAAAATAAGGCCTTTCAAAATGAAATTGTTTTCAATATTCTTTTTGTCTTGACAAATTCTTCAATAATTTCAGCAATTTCATATCCTTCTTTCAGATTTGAGCATTTAACATTCGATATTAAAAGTATATAAATTTTATATATAATGTTTAAAAGATGCTTCTGTTATTTTCTCGAATGAACTTAACAAAATAATTAATTTTTCTGATCTACAATATAATTAAAAACTAAGTTTTTTTTAATCTGAAAACATTTTCACAACATGAAAAGTATAAAAGTATTCTCATACTTTTCTATTTATTAAATCAAAGAAAATGTCGCGGAAAAGATTCGCAAATTTCAATAATTCTTTATAGAGCTATTAATATCCCATCCATTGTTTTGCTCTCATAGCAATCATCCGCATCTAAATTTCAGACGAGCAGAAACACTAAAGTAACTTCCCAATTAAAATGCGTTTATCCGAATAATTCGAAGTGCTATAGTTCAAAAAAGCAGGTATTGAAGTACTTGAACGTTTCAATTTAAATATTTATTTTCTTGCGTGTAGAGATGAACATTTAGGACTGTATTTTACCATTTTAGTTTTTATCTGCTTTGCATGATAAAATTGAGGAAATTTTCCCCACTCATATGATTCGAGATGATTTTTGAAAATCACTGTGTCAGATATCTTAAATAGCTATTTTCTGCCAAAAATATTGGAATGTAGTGAAGGCAATAAAAATGATCAATGATAAATATTTTCAAGGATATTGTTGTGTAAATAAAATTATTCCTATTAATGCGAAAATTTCCTGTATGCACCTTTAAAATTCGTTAAAATTTTACCTTTAAAATTTGTTCAATCCCAGTTCTGGAAATGAGTAAAAACGAGTAAGAAATGCAGGAAGAATAATTCAGCAAAATTAATTGAATGTTTCTTTAAGACAAAGATTATAAAAATAAAAAACTTCAAGGAAAAATTTACGTATAATAGATTAAAAATCTATTTCCTAATTTTAATTACTTATTTTTAATTCATTCAAAACACTACTCAATTCAAGTTGTGGAGATCAATAAGTGATATTGTATCTGCTGAATTAAAAATATTTTACTGATTGGATTTTTTTAAACTCTGTAATCCATAAATTTTCTAATTTATGTTTCCGTGAAAATATTTGGTCAAAGTACTGAAACCTGAAACGCATAATGAAGCTACGAATTCAACTCTAAAATATATTTCAGGTTTTTCCCGTTTGTGCTTGCATCAATTTCTAGGCTATTTTTCAAAAAAAAAAAAAAAATCTAATCTGATTGAAATGAATATAGGATGATGTTTGGAAAATGTACTGTTTGTGAACTGACACGCATTTTGTTTGTTGTGTTTGTTTGACTAACTTTAGAAACGAAAAACAATCTCAGGATTAAATTTAAATTTCCTACAGCTTATATTGAAAATAAGTCTTGCCATGAACACAGCTTAATAAGAACTATGCAAAGGTATCTTATTTTCTAGGTATTTTTAAATATAGAACAATAAAAATTGTTTTCAGACGCATTAAATGAGATTCAATCTTTTTTTTCCTTTTGAATTTTTATTAAAATCTGAATATCTGAGCTAAGGCATCTGAACTTGTGTTCATAATTTAATACAATATTTCATCTGCAGAGAAATGCAAGGATGCATTAAAGATGCAATTTAGATATTTATATAAATTATTCGGCGTGAAAGAGAAAGTACCCAAAAATTAATTCTGAGATGGAGAAATCGGTATATTAGGTAACCAGCACACACACACACAAAAACAAGTTAGCAGTTTCAGTTTGGGCTTTTTCGTTACATGTTTTATCCTTATTTTTGACTGTAATAAATAGGATATAAAATAGATGTAACAGAGACTTTTATTTTACATGTTTGAAGCCTTACATTTGTCTAGAGAATATCCAAAATTATATGAAATTGTTTCTGTTATTCTTTCAAATAATTAAAAGTCGGTCGGATAGTTGCCACTTTAAGAAATGTAGGAAGGCCATTAATTCTTAAAACATTTAAAACAAATTAAATTTTTAAAAGCGAGTTGCCAGCTTTTGATCAAAATATTTTTGAAAATGTTTAAGCATTTTCTTTTTTTTAACTCGTGTAAAATTTTTTTAGCAATTCCGATACTATTAGTTATAGTTAGTTGTTCCCGATTTTCTGCCCTCTAAACTAGCTTTGTCCGGTTATTTGTGAAGCTAGTTAAGTTCTAATAATCGTTGTTGGTGTAAAACATTTTTAACTTCAGATATGGAAACGAATTCTGTTCCTCAACTGCTCTTTTAAAAGATGCATTGTTTACGAAGGGACGTTTCAAATGCTTAGTTAAATTCATTATCTGAGCGAATATTTGTATTTGATTCATTATTGTAGAATAGGTGATGATTCTAGTATGCCTGTAACAACTGCTTTCGAACTCTTGTTCTACGTCATCGATTTTTCTAACTCGTTTCCGTGGTCGATTTAGAACATTGTAGATGTTTTATCATTTTAATATTTAAAAAAATTCCTGTTTACAATTTTTTTTGCCTACTTTCTTATTCTGTAATTAATCTTAGTCTGAATATATTTCATTTTAGAGATTAAATGGCGTTTTTCGGATGCTTCGAATATTCAGCTGCTACATATCCTCCAAATGTAGAATTTCAATATGAATATTTTATAATGATGTTTTAAAAACAGCACTTTTATCAAAACTTCGAATATTTTCTGTCATTATCAAATTTTTATTCCATTGTTAATGTTCTTCATAAATGTTCCGTTAGACGATTTTACAATTATTTAAAATAATGAAAACGCCTCTGTTTCTAGAACTGTACCATCGAATGTGTCATTTAATAAGAATCTCAAACGATTCATTCTAACAGATGCTTTGAGATAAAATGACTATAAATTAAATAGCCTTAATGATTTTCTGAATAATAACAGAAAATAAATTTTGTTTTCACAATAATTAAGCGTTTTTCTCTTAAATGTTTCGTTCTTGCTGCAGCTCGGCGATTAAGAAGAAATCGTAGGTTGGAAATCCCATTCTAGCAGCGAGTCGGATGCAAGTTTTACAATATTGAAAGTCAGATGGGGGGGGGTGCAGTTAAAATTTGTGTCTTAAAGAAGTGTTTTAAGTTTTAAATATTTATGATTTTTCATCCGTGTTACACCCTTATTAACTGAATTGAGTGCATGAAAGTTTACTTTTGCGGATTTTATGGAGAATCGTTCTTCTTTTTTCTCCATCAGCTATGTCCCATTGAAAAACAAAAGTAAATTTTACTGTGAAATTATTTTTATAAATCGTCAATTAGGAATTGGAAGAATGAAAGTACTGAAAAATGGGGCTGTACATTTAGCATGCTTCATGTACATTTAACACGAGAGAAAAATATCTATATTCAGATGTACTTGATTTGGTTCAGAGTCCAATCCATAAAGATGTTTGACAATGCTTAAAAACAGATTTTTAATTAATCTCAGGTTTAATATTAAATTTTTAATGTAACTGTATATGATGCGCATGGATTAAAATTTTCTCAGTTTGTAATGTTTCCAAAATACAGTAGAAGTTGCGTTTCGTTCCATTCTAAGTTTTTTAGTAAATTTAATAACTGAGTGCTTTCATAGTTAAATAATATTACTGGTTCATTATATTGTATATTCATCTACTAACGAGAGATTAGAATTTAATTAATGAAAAAAGTACAATTATTTAATTTTCAATTTCTCTAGAACATCGACATTGGAATGATTTATTCCTGAAAGTTGAACCTAATTTCCTGAATCAAGAATAATGATCTCATTTAAGAAATCTGTCCACTTTTATTTTCTTTTACAATAAAAATGGTATTTACTATTGTATTAAGAAATGATGTAAATTTCTGCGATAGAAACCGACATAGAATGCCAAGCGTAAAGCGAATTATTTTAGTTTCATTTGACCTTTTTTAGAGTTGTGATAGTTGGAAGCATGATTATTATTCAATAAAGAGATGTTAATGTTAGTCATTATTCAAATATCCCATGCAGGAATTCTTTTCAGAAGCCTTAACCTTTTCAAATTAATAGTGATTTGGGGATAAAAATTTCAAAATTCCTTTTAAAGTCGAAATTTTACATAGAAACAGAACTTTCTCTTTATTATTGTATACTTGGTATTTATTTTTGTCTTCCTTCATCTCACTTGGAATGCACTATGGAATAGGGCAGTAAGACAATCTAACGTTTAATTGATTTACAAACTTTGATTCCAAGTAGAAGAAAAAGTTGATATTTTCGATTGTTTCGTCTTCACTAGTCCTCATGCTAAGCAACAGTATCTTCATAGGCTACGAGAAAAAAATTGCATTAAGTTTTTCTGCTGTAGTTTTATAAAGTATAGATAAAAGTTAGTTATCAATATTAATTTTTCATATTGATACATAAACTGTTATATAGTTCTTTAACATGAATTCAATTTTCACTATTTGAATGTCTGATCTTCTAATATTTGTATGAACTAAGTAATGCAATGAGAAGTTATGTGAGATTAGATTAAAAGGGTCTTTCGTTTGGTTAGTCTAGCACAAGATAGATAAACGAAACAAATATCATTGCCTTAATTATTTTTTAAAAAAAGTCTTGATTTAAAAAAGTTATATACATGCAGGCAATCTTTATAAATCATATTTAACTTATTTTTACTTGAGTTTTACATTTGATGCCATTCAAAAAGAAGCATGGTTTGCAATAATCAAGTGAAATATTTATAAATGATGAATTGTCATATTGAAAGCACCCATTCGCTTCTTTTTCTATTTGTCATTTCAAATAAGTCTGAATTTGTGAAATGAAACAAAATTCAGAAATCACAGGAAATTTTCAACTGTAAAAAGGAATAAATGTTTGATATTCTGAAGAGGAAATTCGCTACTGAGGGTTTAGACATGTTACCATGGAAAAGGGGTACAGTAGTAGCTTGAAGGCAGAAGTCCGATTTCTAGCTCAAGTGAATTTCAATCAAGAGAATTTCTAGCTCTGAATAAGTGTTTGAAGATGGCACACACTTATTCGCTTCCACAACCCCTTTTTACAGGGAAGACCATCTCACATACCTCGCATATAGAACAAAGGGAAGAACAACCATGCTTGAATCAGGACTGGAAACCGGAACTCCCCTTCCCCCCCCCAAATCTCGAGTAAGACCTTCTACTCCTTAGCCAGGTGGCCGGCGAGTTTCTCTACTCAAATCCTATTTACATCTCCCATTAAATTTTTATATTTTCATTATTAATATATTGTTATTACTGTGTGGGGTTGAAATTTCAATGCAGCACCAAATTGTGAGTGGAATTCTCAGCAAAGAGTCGGCAAATGGATGAAAATAATATTTTAGTCCCGTCAAAGCCGCCTCGACCGAAATTGAACTCCTGATAACTTCTATATAATGCTAGTGGATACCATTGTTTTTCTCTTTCAATTCAATACAAATTTATCAAGCACTAAAACAAGCCATAATTACCCGTTAAATAATTGCAGAATAGGTTTGCAGAGCGATCAGTGGCGCGGAGTTATGTTTCGTGTGAGATCACCGATCTTTCTGCCCCTCTCCTCTTTATACTTGCCTTAACTCATCTACTGCAGTGAGCGGAATAATTCGCGCAGCTCGCCGGGAATTTTTAAACATTACCTGACGTAGAATAATAAGTTCTCGTTTAATCCCAACTGCCGTTACACATTATATGAGAAGGCTACGAAAAATGGGGAAAGATCAAGAGGCAAAATTATGGCCGTATGGGTTAGCAGATCATTACATTATTTATGTGTAGTTCGTCCTTTCTTATACATATACTTAATCTAAAAAAATCATTAACAAAGAAAGGAAAAAATGTCAATGTATGATACAGCCCAGTGATACATGCCATTTAGCTAATGGGTATCTTTAAGGAATAAAGTTTGAAGAATATTCAGGTCTGTGACTCAATTGGGTTCACAAAGGTAAAGTGAACATTATAGTCATTGGCAAGATCTCAGAGCAGTAAAAAGTAGTATCTTAATACGCTCCGTTAAATAGTTCCTTATGATGGTGTAACTATCATAGATAGTATTCTCTCATCTGTCCATCATCTAAAATTGTAAAGCCTATCCGAAATAGTTTACCTAGACAAAAGTATTCAATTTATTTTGGCTCAATATGGCCAATAAACTCAAAATAAACTGTCTCAAATAAACCACGATATACCAATAAACTCAACTCAAACTAAACCATCTCAAATACATTACATTTTAATCTCTTCGCTTACAATGACATGTCTGAAATGTGTTTGCAACGACTAAATTTTAAATATGAAATTGAATTCCAAATATGCAATTAGTATTAATAACTGAAATTTTTATATGCAGTTAATTACAGTATTAGGAAATTTAAAGTATAAAAATAAATTAGAAACGTTTCAAGATCTCAAATAGCCTTCCTATTATTGTAGAAAATGAACTAATAATTAATTTCTTTAATAAGATGAGTCGCCTAGTAAAGATATTAAGTAAATTAGAAAGATATATTAATGTAATTAATTTAAGCCGTAAAAACCATGTTGCTTCTTAATGTTAGGTAATACATCTAATTGAATCTATCAACAATCAAATTTGCTCAAGGCTCTAAAACTTATCATTCCTTAAATTATTTACAAAAGTCTTTCAGTAATCTGATATATTGCATTAACTAATAAATTGCATTAACGAATTTTCAGATTAATTTATCTTACTGTGCGAAATATTATGTAGAACAATTTATTATAAAATGTATTCAAATAATGAGAAAATAAAATATAATTCAAAATAGGAGCAGAAGTATGTTATTGGCTTCGTTATAAGGCCACCGAGATCGAT
>JAOUZG010047510.1:0-10767 GCA_026289955.1 Argiope argentata
ACTTCTGACATCAAAATTTGTTTGGCCGTCAATCAAAAAAGACGCCAGATATTGGACTAGATGCTGTCTACAATGCCAAAAATCGAAAATTTCTAGACATGTCCACAGTCCATATCAACAATATAAAACCGTCAGTCAACGATTCAGCGAAATAAACTTGGATATCATTGGCCCATTACCATCTTCAGAAGGTTTTCGCTATTGCTTAACCATCATCGATAGATACTCCCGTTGGACAGAGGCTATTCCGATTTCGGACATCACAGCCGATACAGTTGCTGACACACTCATTAAGAATTGGATTTCTCGCTTTGGATCTCCTATGATCATTACAACCGATCAAGGAACACAGTTCGAATCCCAGCTATTCCTTGAATTATCAAAGCTCATTGGATTTAAGAGGAATCGAACAACAGCGTACCATCCACAAGCCAACGGCTGCATCGAACGCTGGCACCGAACACTCAAATCTGCCATAATGTGTCATGCAAATCCAAGGTGGACACGATCACTTCCGATCATTCTATTAGGACTACGCACAACTTGACATTCAGATTTCAACTCTACGCCAGCTGAACTACTTTATGGAGAAAACATCAGACTGCCCTGTGACTTCTTTGAAAACACAAAATATGAACCTCAGTCTGAGTTTGTCAAAACGCTTAAAGAACAGTTAAACAAACTAAGCCCTGTCCCTTTTACAAACCATTCGAAGCAAAAGCCATTCATTTTTCGAGACTTGACAAATTGTTCACACGTTTTCGTAAGAGCCGACAGCATCCGTCAAAGTCTTCAACCGCCTTACCAAGGACCATATGAGGTGCTAAATAGAACTGACAAAAAATTTCAACATCAAAATGAAGGGTAAAGAAGTGAACGTGTCAATCGATAGAGTAAAACCATGCTTTTTGGATAACTCTGACGATAAAGACACAGCAAATTATCAGGCCAACAGGAACTTTCAAGCAAAGGCAATCCCAACCGAGCATCTGCAAGAAACTCCTTCAACAGGATTTAAACCCAAATCTGATAAGCGCTCATGTCTTCGGCTACAAATGCTCCAAAAGCTATCAAGAAAGTTAGGTTTTCAGAGAATCATTTTCAGTATTCAACCAGAACTGGACGTGTAGTTCGAAGCCCTGCTCGTTACCTGTAAAGACTTTTTTATCGTTCGGTACCTCACTCGGCAGGGGAGTGATGTGGCGCCTAAATTCTGATCGCTGAAGTATAATTTTTTGTATCACGTGCATCAGCGGAAATGCAAGATTTATTATTGTGGTGTTAAAAAGATTATCCTCGGTGACTCACTGTATTTCCGTACTTTTTATGATTTATCTAAATATTATTACTCATATGTTTTTTCTGAGTTGGCAACCAGAATTGCTTTAAAAATTAATGTTTACTATGTTTTCAGTTAGTAAAGTTGTTTCGTAGAGTCGATGTTATTCCAAATGATTGAACTGACTTAATTCTTTAATATGTGTGCTAACATCAAAAATATCTCTACCGAAGTATCAACATTTAACATGACAACGACTGCAAGCGTTTCTTACCCTCTTACCCGAACCAGTTTTGCATAAATCACCTTATTCTTCCCAAGCTTGCAAATCTCGACCTTTTTTTCCTGGAACTATCAGCTTTTACCAGTTTCGTATTTTATTACTCATAATTCTAGTTCTGGGTTGTTAATATTATTTTTGTATTCCGTTTTCGGTGTTAATTACGTTAAATTTAATGTATTTCTAGAAAAGTTGCCCTATAGTGGGCATTTTTTTCCCCTCGAAATTTTTTGAGGGCATTTTATTTAGCCTTTATATCAAATTTCATTGTAATCCGTTCTTCCGTTTGAGTTGTAGGATGCTGTTTACAAAGGAAGTTTAGTTGTAACTACCCTATATTTTAAGATTAAAAATTGATCTTGGCATGTACATAAAAAATAGAAATTCTTCTCTTTTTTAATATTCGAGGAAAGAAATATATTTATCATAATTATAACATTTCCAGACATATTATATCAAAATAAATTTGATTTAAGATTTATCTCAAGCATTAAATAATTATGTCTGAATGAATTTTTCAAAATTTAACAAATTTAAAGGAAAAATGGTGAGACGAAAACATAATAAGTATGACTAAAAATATTGAAATAATAAGTGACGCTTAAAGAAATAAATATTACTAGGTAGCTATGAAACTATATATACATGAATAAATAGGAATAATAATAATAATAAAGGATGTATGTAAGAATAATAATAAGATGGGGCCATATCAACATTTTCCACCAGGTGCTTTCCATCCACCGAACGCTTTTTCTAGTTCTAAGGCACACGCTATCGTTAGGGGATCATTGTTTTTACAAGCTACTATTTGAATTCCAATCGGCAGTTCTTGTTTATTCAGTGCTATTGGACAGCTGGTAGACGGTAACCCCAGGATATTGAAAAGCCCAGAGTAGAAGCTATTCAAGCCTAAAGGAAACCCCTCGCCGTGATAAGGGGCGACGAAGGGAAGAGTGGGCAGCAGGAGAACAGCATTCTCATCCAGCAGACTGCCGAATTCATTCTTCAACTTTTCTAACATATTTTCATAGTGAGAATTTCGACATTTTCTGTAGAATAAAGGAAAGGAAGTGAAATTGAGTACTGTCAGAACAGGCAAACTTAAAGTTGATTTTCCGAAAAAGGACTTGAGAAAATCTACTTTTATGTTGAAGTTGATCCCTTTGCCTCCTGTAACCATATCTATGAAATCTGGCGTAGAGTTGTGTAGTGCATTAATTGCACATCTTGCAACATCCATTAACGAAGGCATTTTTACTTCTTTGGCTTTGACGTTGTACCGTTTCTCGAAATAGGAAACAATCTGAAAATAAATGTGAAATGGAAACAAAAAAAATGAGTTGTAATTATTTTTTATATAATGCTTTAAAGAAAGCATTACGAAACATTATAATGAATTTTATTTCAGTCATTGTTAATATTTTTTATAACTTTAAGATTTATTTTTACTTTCCTGTACATGAAATATAGAAAAAGTATAGTAATCGTCAAAAAAAAAAGAATTCGAAGACTTTGATGAATGCCCAAGGTTAATTACTTCCTTGGTGATTTAAAAACACATTTTTGGAAAAAGTCCTCAGCCTGGAACAAAGATAATTTAAAACTGCTCTGAGCTAGACGACTGAAGTTTGGTATACGACCTTAATACCAAAATTTCTATCAAATTTTGAGTAAAATACATTCAAAGAAAATCTATCTGTTCGGCTGTTCGAATCTAATTTAGCACAAGAACTACAAATTGAAGAGACTTAGATAGATAAGATTTGATACACACATTTAGCATCTATAGTGCAGATACCTGTAAAAGTTCGAGACAAACTAACTGTCTGTCAGGCTATGCTTTCAGAAACATGTTAAAGCAATAATTCGAAACCCTATTGATTTAAATATATCAAATAAGGTATTATATTTTATGACTACATGTACCGTTTTACATCAAATCTTTGTCTCATTCGATTGATAAATTATGTCCATAACAAATATTCGATTTCTAGGTAATATTAATTTTGATTTCCGGATACCAGGGATCAAAACCCAAAAAACTCGCCAAGAATTATACACTAGATGCAGTAAAAATGCTAAATTCATGCCATAAGTTAATATTTCGTAACTATTGTACTCCCATGTCCTTCAAGGCGTTCTCTGATGCAACAAGACAATGCAGTCATTATAGTTTAAGATTTAAGCACCCTTCGACGCACAAAAAAAGTCCAATTTCTCAAATCAGTTTGAAAAGCAAATTAGAAAAGGAAATATATTCTTCATTTTTGCCTGTCTTTTTCAATAAAAGAAACAATTTTTTAGTTCTAAATTAAGAGTTTTTCGCATGATTTAACATGTTGGCTGGATATGGCGAAATACTAGATGGCCATCATTAAACGACCCTACTTTAAAGTTGTCTACAGGGAAACTATTGTTCAGAAAGTTGTGAAATTTTGTATAAAACAAAATGAAGAAATGAAAATTTGTTTGATGGAATTAAAAAAAAAAACCTTTCACAATTTCGCCACCAGGGACAGATTTTCAAATGAATTAAAAATTTAGTCTATTTCTGACAAATTTAATTACAACAAAACATGTTTAATATGACGGCCGACATTTTCCGCAACCATCTGGAATTGCAAGATGGCGTGTTCTGGGGAATAGTAAGAACATGTTGTGAGATGCTGCTTTTTAGATGAGGTAAAGCTTCTGAATTATCACGTTTACCAGATATTTTTAATGTCCCCAAAGCCAAAAGTCACATGGATTTAGATCCCGAGACCGGGGATAGATCACAAAAGGGGACGGCTGATGACATGTTATTCCGTAAAATGATTATGGAGAACATCTTTTACGAAACGGCTAATGTGTGGAGGAGCTTCATCTTTCATGATAATGGGGCTCGAAAGGCATTGACGTGCTTGCAAATCCGGGAAAATTTTATTCTAAATTAATGATGCATATCGCTGTCCGGTGATCGAGCATGTTACCCGACCTCTCGCACTCATTCTTCGAAGAAACAGGAGACTAGAATGAAGGATGTAAAAAACCCACACCACATCGTTATTTTTGGTGATTGCAAAGGGACTGGTAAGATTGAGTGTGGATTTTCAAGATCCCAATTCGGCAGTTGTGAGTATTTACCGATTCATTCTAATAAATGTGAGCTCCGCTCTGTCCAGAGAATATTCCACGGCTTTTCTGAATCAACCTCAATGCGAAAAACAAACTGAAGTGAGAACCGTTGTCGAATGTCCAAATCATTTGGAAACAACCTCTGCACAAGTTGAAGCTTGTACGGATAATACTGGAGGATACTCCGCATGATCTTCTGGAGAGTTGAGCGAGGCATATCCAATGCATCCGACACACTTCGGACACTGGTGCTAGCCTGTGCATTCGATGTTCTGTCCTCTTCCACTTGAAGTGCAATTTTATCTATTGCTTCTTCGAAAACAGATTTTCTTCCTGTTTCGAAGAAGCAATAGAACAGGAGACCTTCATTCTAGTCTCCTGTTCCATTGCTTCTTCGAGAATTCCTGTTTCGAAGAAGCAATGGAACAGGAGACTAGAATGAAGGATGTAGCTAATTTGAAGAAAGAACCTCTTTCTTCAAATTTAGCTATTAATAATCGAAGACTTTTAATAGTGAATGGACCTTATCGTACCCCTTTCAAAGTTCGATATTTTTGTAGAGCAGCCTTTGCGGAATCATTGTTTTGGTAAAACAATTTAACTGGCAAAGTTCGATGAATTAATGTATGGATATTCTGATTAGCAATAGCGACATATCGAAATCTCAGCAAAAGTTTTTAGGTTTTATATCAGATTCTGCATGACTTCGACGAAAATTTTCATTTTTTTATTCATCTTCCTCGTCTATTCAAATCCCTTGCTCGAAAATCGGTTTCGAAACAAATGTTTTCTTATTCGCTCAAAAAAATTGCTATCAATATTTTAGCCTGTAGACAACTATAAAGTAGGGTTGTTTAATTATGAACACAATGTATTTCAATGAAAAACGAATTAAATTTTTGAATTAGTAACCCAACTAACAGGTTGATATATACATTCGTGTGAAATAAATATACCTAAATAATTTGATTTGTAATTTTATCTTTATGTAAATATATTTTTTCAGTTTCCCTTAGCATTACTTTGTTAAACTTAATTTTGTAAACCGCAGTTTTTTTTGTATTATTTCTACGCTTTTTCCCTTCATCTTATCATAAGGATCGGCCTTATTGGAGTAATGTGGTACTCCTCAACGATTTCAATTCTTCGATATTTCAATAGCAAGAGAACTAAAAGTCGTTAAATATAACAGAAAAAATCATGCAGAATATAAATCCTCATGAAACATTTTTTAATCAAATATGGATTTGGAAAAATTATTTTGTTTAGAATAAAACACATTTCAACCTCTTTCTTAGTTTCTGCTATCCTTTAGAAACTTTAAATGGTGTAGAAAGTAGTCCCATCGATACCATAAATAATTAAGAGGGTATGAAAACTCAATAAAAAAAGAAAGGTTGAAATTTAGAATTGGAAACAGTAAAAAATTATTTAAAAAATATTAATTGATGCTTGAATCACTTATTTCACGTGGAAGCACATTCTTAAAATATTCTTTTCTTGTAGGTAACATGCCCATTTGATGATCTAGGGGATCATAAATGACTGAAAACGAAAAAATAGTTTAGAAAAATTATTTGCAAAAAGATTAAAATTTGAGGAAAAAAGTAAAAGTTTGAATGTGTAAAGAATTATATAATCTTCATTAATAAGAGTGTAGTGTGAAAGTTGGAAATATTCAAGAGAAACCAAAATGGGAACCAGAAAACATCGATGCAACGTCAGTACCGATGTTCGCAGAGGGCATTATCCCCTTAGATCATCAATTCGACATGTTACCTGCAAGAAAAAAAATTCTAAGAGTGTACTTCTACTTCAAAAGAATTCGTAGTTGAAACATCAGTTGTTATTTTTTTAATAATTTTTTTACTGTTTCCAACAGCTTTCCGACTTTCTATATTTTTGCTATTTTAGCCTGATAAATATCGTTTGGAGCCCTGTGCTGTAGAGTGATTCCTTAAAGTCGAAATAGCATTTCATTAAAGTGAATTTTTATTTTTTATTTTAAAGGTGTTTGATAATTGAAATTGCTTAGAAGTTTGGAACTAAAAAGTGATTTTCAGTCCATAATTTAGACTATTTCTAACATCAACAATTACAATAATTAATTTTTAAAAAAAGATGAAATATATATCTTTATTTCTTTTCCATACTTAATATTGTTGAAATAAATGTGTACTAAATCTTATAAATGTGTACTATATCTCTTAAAATTAAAATCTTATAAAGCTAGCTAAATAAAAAGAAAAAAGAAAAAAATTAATGGCAACAATACGTAAAATAATCAGCTTGAAAATTTCCGGAAATTGTGCAATCTATTTCCTAGAATCGAAAATATGAGTTTCTTTTTGGAAAGTAAAACAGGAGAATCAAGTACTAGCTTTTACACCAATCACATTATTGTAAAAATGTTTTAGTCAAATTAATGTAATAAGAAATCAAGACAAAGGATTGGCCCATTTGGCCACTTGTTAAAAAATATTTGACATCATATGTTGACATGTAATCGAGTTTTCATTTTTTTAAATAATTAATTCTACCAAGTGTCTATTTCTCTATTTAAAATAAAACAGATTATTTTCTAAAACTGTATTTTCCTCCTGCAATATTCATGAAAGCGAATTATCTCTGACGTACTCGTTGATTACATAACAAGTTAAAACTAAAAAATAATTAATAAAATAAATTTGGTGACCTATAGTTACGTGCAACAATTAAAACTGACACCATACACCACTATGTGCCTGATTTTGTATGGATATTTCTCCTTTTGAAATAAATCATTGTTTCCTCATATTGCATTTTCTTCGCCGCAATGTACACGATAGATTCCAATCGGCAAGCTGGAAAGCAAAACTAGATTCTTTCACATCCGAGTCACTTTCTAGCAACATAAATTGTTGATGTTGGAAACATTCAAAATTAACGCTAGAAATTATCAATCAGTTACCTGCCCCTAACTTCAGATATTGCAGAGACAGAGGACAGGAGTTCTCGTTTTGCCTGCACTGACTCGTGCTCTGAATGTGCGAGCTGAAAAGATGGTAACGAGAGTAGATGTGATGAAGCGACGCGCAGGTGAGAGGCGCTGTGCAGTGAAAGGAGGCGCGTGGTGTGTTTCGTGCACACTCGGTCTCAGAAAAGTGTTAATAAACGGCTCCTTTAATCCTGAAATAACTTTATACCTTTCATATCCGTGCACCTGTCATGCGTGCAATTAATGAGTTATTAAAACCTATTTAACTGAAAGATTGTTGATTATTATTTACTCTTAAATGACTTCACAGGCCCTCTGATTAATAAGCTGCATTACAATAAATAAACCTTAGCCAATAAAAGGAATTCCCTCATCCAAACGATGTCAATCAATTTTTGAAATATCGCTCGTTATGCGAGTCGCTTTCAGCGTTATGTTTTCATCGTTTTGTAAACAACTCGTTATGAGAGACGCTCATTTAGGTAGGTTTGATTGTATAACCTTTATATTGCTCAATCGTTTTAGATTTCTGCTTTTTTGAATTATCAATTTATCAGGGAAGTCTAAAACAAATACATCCCGTCTTAATACTGAAATAGAATTACGTTTGTATTAATTACTGAAATTTATAATGTATTCAAATGTTAACGTAATATAATTTTATTAAATTATTATATTTTCGATTCATTCTGCTTATAATGGAGAGAGCAGAAAGGGACTTACTTCTTGTAAGGCCCGCGATATTTCTGGATCAACAGGAGAAAGAAAATAACTCCGCATCTCCTTTAGATAACAAATTTTCAGCTTGTCAAAATTAACCTGTATCAAGAATAAAGAAATAAGCATGCAAAATATTAGTCAAATGAAATGTAAATATTCATTCTGAAAATTATTTACATACACCATCCATCATTGGTATAAGAATTTTTAAATATCAACAGAATTTTGTTTGACTTTAAATTAATGATTGATCAAATAAATTTCATTCTTTTATTTATACAAATGTTAGAAATTCCGTAATTCGTTTTGAAAAAATAAAATTTAATTTAAGATTCTAACGGAATAAAAAAATTCCTAAAATATTAGTAATTGTTCACGTATTTATTGTCATTGGCTTCTAAAATCTACCTCTTATTTTCTTTTAGCATTTCGAACAAGAAATAAAGCACATAGAATTCCGTTTTGCTTAGTTTCAAGATATTAAGTATGGATAAAAAAGTTTTTTTTATTAAAATATTCATTTAACTTAACTTGCTTTATTTTGGAAAGACGTAATTTTGTAACAGATGTTCTTGAGTATTTTCTATTTGAATCTGTTTTGAAATTTATGTAGTTTCTGGCTTTTAGGATACATTACTACATGTTATTGAAAGATACCCGAACTTCTTTCAATAAGATGGTCAATTTAATGGCACAATAGTTAGCATGCTAATGAATTATTTTAAATTCACATATTTTTCTATTAGTTTTGAGAAAATGTACTTATTGTTATATACCTATTATGACTCTTAATGCCGGCTTGCTGGCACAGAGATAGCGCGTCTTCCTCGTGTTCTGGAAGTCCCGGGTTCGAGTCCCGGTTCGGGCATGGTTGTTCTTCTGTGTGCTATCTGTGAGATGTGTGAATGTGCCCCCCTGTAAAAAGGGGTTGTGCAAGCGAATGTGGTGAGTGTGTAGCAAAGTCGTACTCTTGGCCCTAGTTGGCGCTACTCAAATACAAGAGACGCTTCATTCGGCTTAAATCTGCTGCTGGGTCAGCAGCGGGCTTGTCCATGACAAGTGCCATTTGACACAACACAACAACAACATGACTCTTAATTCTTTAGAATATTTGTACTGAATATTATTGCAATAATTTTTATATTTTATTAACAATCTAATAATACAGAGAACCTGATCTAACATATCGAAGCTTTGGCAGTTAATTTAGATAAAGTGTTAGCATTATCCTATTAAATTTTCATTTTTAATAAAATTATCCTCATTATTTTTCAAATATGTAATTGATTTCTTCAGCCCCCCTCCTCACAGCTTAGAGGCCTAATTAGAAATCCGTCATCAATGAAAATTCACGATTTTAATCTTTTCAGAACTTTATTCTCAGTTAATGAATTCGTTTATTAAAGGTAAGTCGCATCAGCTGAATACAATTTAAGGAAAAATTTGTTTTTCCGATTTTAAAGTATCTTTATCTAAATGTATTAATTGAAGATCAAAATATTAGAAATATGTTTTCTTCTCTAATTTGTATTTTATATCCGCTTTATAATTCTTAATTTATAATACATCATTATAGATAAAATGAAGACATAATATCTTAAATATATTTTCTCTTTGATTAATCGCTGTTAATTGCACACAGAGGGAATCGAAATTTGAACAAATCAATCGATTAACTTTCGATTAAAGTACTAAAACTCACTTCCTGGAACTTTCTCGCACGATATTTAATGAGGTTGCTACATAATGATATAATTGCATAAAGAAACAAAATTCATTGAATGGTATTGCATTCAATAATTGCGAAATATTGATCTTTAGAGTGATTCCATCATTTTTACTGAATCTAGTAAATCTTTTGGTGATTAATCGCTGGCATCAATCGAAAAATGAATTTTTGCTTAAAAGCCTTTTTACGTACAAAACTACTCTTGAGGTTACAGAAATTACGAATGCAATTTGATATATTTAAGTAATTGCCTTGTGGATTTACATTTACACATTTGTTAATACGTTTACTTATTTCTTTTCCTTTGATGGATTTGTCTTGAAATTTGATAGATGTCTACAATACAGATGTTAAATTCTCATCTTGGATTTTATTCATCTAAATCCTATCGTTTTGTAGTTATTATGTTACTTTATATTCCAACGGCTGGACTAACAGACTTGTTAAAATCGCTTCTACCCAAAATTTGATAGAAGTGAAATTCGGTGATAAGAACTTATAAAAAAAATCTGTCTAGATAAGTATAGTTTTTGAGTTCAATTTATCAGATACAGACAAACATAATTCGAAAAAAGCATTTTTCGAAATTGGGAGTCGAGCTCGAGTAAAACGCGAAGATTCATAATAATTCCAATTTCGAGTATTATTGGTATATATATATG
>JAOUZG010047510.1:12740-28702 GCA_026289955.1 Argiope argentata
TATATATATATATATATATATATATAGTTACGTTTTTAGCGTAGCGGGATCGGATTGAATGGACTTTATTTGAGGACAGCACAAACAAATTTATTTACAGCTATTTACAGGTATATACAGGATGACTTGAAAAAGTAAAACTTCAGAAAACTCATTCCAGCAATAATCAGTCACTTACAGCGTAAATGCAAGTCTTACGCACAATAAACACGGTTTGCAAAACAGCTATAGTATAGCACAGCAACAGTCAATCACAGCGAGCTCAATAACACAGCGTTAACAGCAAACGCAAACACAGCTCAATAATAACAAGCGAAAAGCTACAAGTAAGCGAAACTCTTCTCTTCTCAAAGAGCGATCCACTCAACGAATTCACTCACTGACCCCTTTTACGGCAACCCTTTCCTTATATAGCCGAACCCGCGTCGCGAGAAGAAATGCGACGTAGCCAGATTTGTCTCGGGGTTACCAGAATATTCCTCCCGCCAAGTCAACTCGGCTGGCGCGGAGCGCCTTGTGACGCGCCGCCAACGTTTTCACCTCTGGCGAGCGTTAGCGTTCGCCCGCTTGTAACAATATATATATATATATACAAACACGAATAACGCCAATTTTAATGCGTAATAAAAAGAAGCCAATTTCAGATTTTTGCAGAAAACATATTATAATTAAATAAATATTGATCTAATTAAGTATCAAGTATTACCTCTCTTCCCCACTTCCTTCTTGTTTCTTTGTTTGTCGATAATATTTTCATGGTGGTCACCAGATCTTCGGCGTATCTGCACAAGGGGCCTACGCAAAGATATTTGAAGATTCCTGGCCTGGGAAATCTCTCACCAACCAACCTCTCGGGCGGTAAACACCCTTCATTTGGCACTGAACCTGTCAGGAAGATTTAGAAAGGATTTGAATCAATGTTAAGCAAGTGAAAATATATACATTTTCCAAAATGAGAATAAAAATTAAATCTTAAAAATAATATTGTGGGATGCTTGATGCGCGTTCATTTCTATTGCCTGAAACATAAAGAAGTTCAAGAATGTTATTTCTTTTTTGTGTTTTTCTTAAATGAAAATTGCTAAGAGAAGTGCGATAATCTTTAAAATGTTCAATCTCGGAAGGGTGACCAATTATTACGTTTCAGACTTCTCTTACAATTGAATTTCATATATTATTCAGTGAACAAATTAAAAATTCTAATAGATAAATTAAATTAATTTAATTTATCTATCACCTTCCATTAAATTTAATACGCAATGATTCGTATTGAAGAGAAAAAAATAAAGAATTTTTATGAAATCTATAATAAATTTACTTAGAAAAATCAAATTTGGCATATCCTTCAATAACTGTTCCGAACACCCTCCTCAAGTTCCACACCAAATACCAATGCGGTATTCCAGTTAATGCCCCAATCCCGATAGAATAACTCTTCCAATCCAAATGACAGTTAAGACACTCCATATCTGCTGAACTCACACCATGCTTCATTGCAAGCACATTGAGCTCTGCACTCGAACAACTCGTGTTTATTTTTTATTTTTTTATTTTTTTGGACTTCATGAAAATGTTTCACGAATTTTTTCCACCACTACTGTTTTGACGTGAGTGCGACTTGCACTGATTTTCTTCCATGAACACCACGTGTCTTAAAACTATTTTACCTACATTACTTAAGTTATAAGGGTGTGGTATTTTTTTACCAAATTCTGTGTGAAAAAATCTCTGAACGACTTTTAACGTGACATATTCCACATTACAGACTGCTCTCTTTCCCTGAGAGAATGAGACCTCTGATAATGACGGTGACGAATGCTTTCAATTAGCGGTCTCTAGCGAAGAATTTGCCAAATAAAACCTTTCTAAGAGAAATCTCAGAATAAATTTGTCACTGCTTATTAAGTCAATTACAGGATTCCAATTATAGAATCCCATCCATTTTGAAACATTCAGTATGAATCATTTTGCAAAAAACCTTCTCATCAGAATTTATCAGTACGAATTCTGTACGAAATATATATATAGGCCTGTAGTAATTTCTTATTCAACCATGCCAATATAAGTATATTAAATCAAAAACTCAAATAAATAAATGATAAAATTTATCACGTAGTCTCATGATTAGAATCGTATATTTTTCGGACTCTCTCCCTCAGATAGATGACCCTCTGTGGGTTTATATTTACTTGTGGATGTGAATGCGATAAATGAATGCAACGGATCAGACAAATGAAGTAAAATACGGGATCTTATTGACAAGGATTTGACACAGAACATAATTTGAAACGGCAAGTCACAAGTCTTCAGCATAAAAGAATGTAGGTTGGGCACCGACATAGCTGCATCATCTCGATATATTGTCCAACACATATCGATATTTTTTCGATGTATCGTGATATTATTATTTATTTATATCTATTATAAGTTAATAAATAGCATCTTTCAGCTTATTAACTGATCAGAATGACTCAGAATAAAAGGAAGTTTCAATTTGTGCAATAAAACTATTTGTGATTTTTTAAATAAAAATAGAAAATAGTTTTCTTAAGGCCTTTTTAATGAAATATTTCATGACAGCATGTTAGAATTTATAACATCGTATTTAAAATGATTTCTTATATATATATATTATAATATGACAGTATTCTTAGAAATATTAACAAAAGTTCTGTTTGAATGTCAATGAGAATGAAGAACTACAAAAATTAAGAATAACCGGTAACCAAAACAAAATCGAAAACGTAAATTCATAGCTAACATCGAATTATTGTGTTGCGATTTATAGTTAACAATTATTTATAATCGTAATTACGGTAGATCAATATTTTTCAAAAAAACCTGGCATCAAAAAATCCATTCTGTTTTGATAAATCAAAAATTGATACTACTTATCAAGCATGAAATATTCTGATGCTGCCAAAATCCTTCCGGCAACTGCTGACTTAAACGATTCTTTCAACGAGAAATTCCAATCATTCCAACAATCAATAAACGAAAGATTTGAAAAACAAACTTCTCTTTTTGAAGACATGCTTCAAAAGTCAATTGAATGCCTAATTCAAAATATGTGCAAAGTAATTTCACAAAGTGTCGATTGCAGCTCCTCTCCTGCATGCAAAATGAAAATCCTACAAAATTTGAATCAAATGTCAAACACTAAAACGCATTGGGAGGCAGGAGGAAGTTACGTTGAAGAGACTATGCCAATTGGCTAAATTTTCCTCTTTGTGTTTTTTTTTGTTGTTTTCCTTTTTTCTTCATCATTTTAGGTTTTGGTTCTTTGTTCTTTGTTCTCCTTTTTCCCCCTTCAGTTTTCTAATACTTGTTTGTGCTCACTGTCATTTTCTTTCGCTTAGTGTCATTTCTACAGCGGAATTGCCGCAGTATTAAAAACAAAACAAACCTCCTTTCTCCACATCTAATTTTTGGATTTTTCAGGAAACGTATCTGAAAGATACGGATAATTTCATCTTTCCAAACAAAAAAAAAAATTCGGACCCACCGACATAACAGACCAGGTGGTAGCCTCCTTATTGGTGTACCAGAAAGTATGTCTGGTAGAGTCTTTAAAAAAAAGAAAATGACCCAAACTTGGAAATCCTTGAAATTGAAACCCAAATTCGTAATCAAAATTTCACGATTATTAATATACACTGAAGTGACAAAAGTCATGGGATGACTGTTAATATCGTGTCGGTCCTCCTTTTGCCCGGCGAAGTGCAACAACTCGAAGTGTCATGGAGTCCACAAGTCGTTGGAAGTCCTCTGCAGGAATATTGAGCCATGCTGTCTGTATAGACGCCCATAATTGTGAAAGTGTGGATGTTGCAGGAGTTTGGGCACGAACGGACCTTTCGATGATGTCCCATAAATGCTCGATGGGATTCATATCGGGCGATCTAGGTGGCCAGATCATGCGCTGGAATTGTCGGGAATGTTCTTCAAACCAATCGCGAACAGTTCTGGCCCGGTGACATGGTGCATTGTCATCCATAAAAATCCCATCGTTGTGTGGGTACGTGAAGTCCATGAATGGCTGCAAGTGAACTGCAAGAAGCTGAACATAACAATTTCCACTCAATGATCGGTTCAGTTGCACCAGAGGACCGAGTCTATGCCATGTAAAAACAGCCCACACCATTATGCGGCCACCACCAGCTTGAACGGTGCCTTGCTGACAGTTTGGGTCCATGGCTTCGTGGGGTCTGCGTCACACTCGAACTTTACCATCAGCTCGTAACAACTGAAATCGTGACTCATATGACCACGCCATGGTTTTCCACTAGTCTAGGGACCAGTCGATATGCTCACGAGCCCAGGAGAGTCGCTGCAGGCGATGTCGTGCTGTCAGTAAAGGCACTCGAGTCGGTCTTCTGCTGTCATAGCCCAAGGAAGACAAATTTCGCCGCACAGTCCTATCGGACACGTCCCTTGTACGTCCCACATTGATTCCTGCAGTTATTTGACGAAGTGTTGCGTGTCTATTAACATTGACCATTTTACACAGAGATCGGCGGTCTCGGTCGTTAAGTGCAGGTAGTCGACCACTTCGCTGTCCATGATGGGATGGGATGCCTGAAATTTTATACTCTCGGCACACTCTTGATACTGTGGATCTCGGAATTTTGAATTCACTAACGATATCCACTAATGACCCATGCGTCTAGCTCCAACTAACATTCCACGTTCAAAGTCTGTTAATTCTCGTCGTGCCGCCATAAATCACGAAAAACCTGTTCACATGAATAGCTTGAACACAAATAAAAGCTCTGGAAAACGAACTGCGCATTTATACTTTTTCGCTGCGATACTACTGCCATCTGTATATTTGCATATTGCTATCCCATGACTTTTGTCACTTCAGTGTATATGCTCCTCACGGATTCAATATTAAACGGTTTAAAACATTCCTTGACAGCATAAACACGCCAACCTTCATTTTTGGTGATTTTCATCTGCACCACACTTTATGGGGCTTAAACCATCATTCACCACATAGTGACGCTTTTGTTGAATGGCTCAATAATTCCAGCTTTATTCTTCATAACTTATTATGCCCTACTCATATCATAAACTCAAGTTCCTACTCAATTCTTGATCTTACTTTATTCTCGGTCCAATTTTTCGAAGAAACGGACTGCTATGTTTTTGATTGCTCCTTCGAAAGTGATCATAGGCCCATAGTTGTTTCATGGTCAAAACTCAATACTGCATCTAAATATTTTAAAACTGTTAAGTGGAATTTAATCATTTAAGAAACAAACGAAATTCTAACAGCAGTTAAACAACCAACTATAGAAATAGTTACTAGCAAAATTTCTCAAATTATAACCAAGCATACTTCGAAAAAAATTTTACCCGATGAAGATTACCCACCTTGGTGGAATGCTGCTTGTGACAACTTCAGCCGTCTCAAAAAATGCATATGGAGAAAAACATTGAGAAACATATCTATCCCAGATTGGGTTAAATAAAAAAATATAGAAGCAAGCTAAAATTTCATATTAAAAGATCAAAAGAAAGATATAGGGAAAGCATGAGCAAAATTTCTCAAAGTCCAAGAATGTTTTTTAAAAATACTAAACAAGTTATCCAGTCATACTAACCCCGATATTAAAACAAATAGAACCATTTTCTATAACAATAGATTTATAATCAATTCAAAAATTCAAATTAAACTTTTTGCAAAAAAATTTTTTATCGCATAATTATGAACTGGAGCTTATTCCGATGGATTACAATAATGACAACCAATTTTTAAATAACAGTATCAAAATCTGGGAACTCAAAAGAGCGATACAAAAAACGAGAAACTCTACTCCAGGTGATGATAACATTCCGCCAGCCTGGTTCAAAAAACTTAATGATACAGCTCTCGATATTTTTCAACAGCAATTAAATTTCTCCTTACTTCCAAACGATTGGAAACATGCTATCATAGTCCCAATTCCAAAACCAAACAAAAATAAAACAAAAATAACCTCATATAGACCAATAACTTTAACTTCAGTTTTTTGTAAGATTTTCGGACGCATCTTAGCCTATCGCATTACTCAATATTTAACTCGTTACAATAAAATCAACATAAACCAATATGGTTTTATTCCTTTCAGTGATAGCCAAACAGCAACATATTAAATCTATTCAGCAATATCTGAGGCACATAAGATGAAAATTTTTTTGTTGGTGTTAGTCTCAATCTCAAAAGTACGTATGACTCAGACCCCATTGATAATCACATTTATAAAGGTCTCCAACTTGGTATTACAGGCAAAATCACTAAATGGATACACAATTTTTTACAAGAAAGAACGTTTCAGATAAGATGGTGATATACCATTTCTAATACAAATCGCCTTCATAAAGGCCTTCCTCAGGGAAGTATCCTCTCTCCGATTATTTTTGTCATTTTCATGAATGATCTCTTTGAGACATTAGACACAAATGTCGAGTGTTCAATTTTTGCTGATGATATTTTTGTTTATTGTTCTCATTCTTCAATGGATTATATTAAAACTAAATTGCAAAATACATTGGAAAGTATTTGTAGATGGTGACCGTATTATAAAATTACCATTAGTGTTGAAAAAAGTGCTATAATTGACCTTTCTAGAAAACGCTCAATTTTACTTTCGTATATAACATATGGCGGGTTTCCACTTATATGGAATGAATCGATAAAATAACTTGGAATTCCGTTTGCTAAAACTAATCAAAATGGCAAAATTTTAAAAAAAAGTCTTAGGAATAAGGCACTTAAAAAATACAAGGTCTCAAAATATTAGGGTCGATGAGACACGGCCCAAGAACAAAAAATTTAACCACAATCGTTAATAACAGCATACTTAGTGTATTTTATTACAGCAACCCTATCATTAACAAATTCTCTGAAACTCATCACAAATCCTGTAATACAATCCAAACAATGCCACTGAGAATAGCACTTGGCGTTCCCACCAACACCGTTTTATTAAAACTTTCAGGAAAAGAAATTCTTTCAGAAAAAAATTAAACGTCTTGCAATCCAATTTTTCATCAAACAAATGACTAATTTTCCTTTCTCTCCTTTAACCAACAGTTCTGATGAACCAAATGTCCTATTGACTGAAAAGGATGAAGAAATGCTCAATGCTTCGTTTCAAAGTCTTAATTGTTCTTTGAATCATCTAATAAAAATACCAATTTTTGTGAAATTTTTCTGAAGGATTTCAGTTTCCAAAATAAAGAACTCCCAGCTTCTGTCATCGCAGCAAAATTCAACGTCTGTATGCAGAAAACATTTCCGAATCATTTCATCATAGCCACTGATGGTTCAAACTCACGGTTTTTCACCTCAGTTGCTGGTATTTCTTGCTTCCAAAAACTCATTTATCATATTCATGGCATAAACTCCATTTTTACAGCTGAAGTCTTAGCAATCTGCCAAGCACTGGATGAACTGACAGTCCCAATTAAAGATATACTAATTATTTCTGACAGTTATTCTGCTTTGATCGCTCTTAAAAACATCAATTTCCATTCGCCTAAAATTATTCAATGATTAGCCTCAAAAATTTATACAAGAAAAGATTTGAACCAAAATATTTATCTTCTATGGGTACCTGGTCACTCTGGCATTGCATGGAACGAAAAAGCAGACACTCTTGCAAAAGAAGTCAAGGAATCTACGCCATTCATAGAGAGGATCTCCCCGGAGGATGCGATCTCTTATCTGAGGAAGATGTCTACAAAAATCGCCTCCAATAATTATCACGGGAGCAAATATCTAGCTTTGATCGGGGATTTCCCGGACATCAGCACAATCACCAATTGGACTAGAAGTAGGATTCATGATAAACTCATTGCGCGAATGATTTGTAAAATGATCATTACTCCAAGTCTTCTTCACAGGTTCAATCTCTCAGACAACCCTTTGTGCATCCAATGTCACGAAGACAACGACATTTTCCACATCTTGTTAAAATGCTCAAAATATGTAGGCCACAGAGAAGCGCTGTGGAAAAAACTCAGCAAACAACAATCGAACATTTCTTTTGCCTCTCTTCTGTCTCAAGCTATCGCAAGAAAAAACATTTAAATATCTTTATTCAAGCCCTCAAGTACTTTGATATCCTTTAACTGTAACATTTTCGCTTCTATGGAATAACAGCATTTGTCGCTATATCCCTCAATGTTTATATTCAAGACTTTCAAGTAAGCCTGAGAACACTCCTTATGATTTTAATAAGCTACTTTGTGACTTGGAAGAAGTATTAGTAGGTGAGCAAGTATAGAAATAAGTTATCTGCATCTGAAATATTTCTTCCGTATCATTAAAAAGTAAATAGCTTGAAATTACAAAAATTACGAAGCGAAATGACCTACCTACTTAGGATTTAATAATTGGTAAAATTAAATGATTACTGCGATGTATTTAATGATTGCTAAAAGAAAGTGTGATTGAGTGTTTTAATAGCGAGATTGGATCATACAATGGCATTTAAAAACATTGTTTCAGATAATGTATCAAACTGAATAAAACAAATTATTAAATTAAATGAAAAATTAAAAGAAAATGAAATTTATATCATTAAATCGGAATTTTTTTAGTTTTAAAATAAAACAAAATGCTTTTTTTAAATAATATAATTGTTTTGTAAGATATGAATATCTATTTCTGAAGGTAAGTCACAACGATTAAGTCTAGACTTTAATACAGGGGTGGCAAAATTGAAAAATATTCTCACCATTTCTCACCAAATATAATAATGGCAAATTTTTAGAGAATTTTTAAAAAAAACTTTTGTAAGCATGTTCAGAACATTTCTTATAATCTTTTGCAGCTCCATTCATTAGTTAAGTGAAGTTTTGATTCGGTGCAGCAGTAAAACTGTTCAGCGAAAAAAGCAGTTTGCATTCGTATGATGATTTGTTTATATTTGTTTCTTTGCCATTCAACAATTAGTAATAAGCTCGATTTCTGCATCACGCGCATTTCCATTTTACATAGAGAGATTGCTCCAAATACTTAATTTAGCATACTTTCTTTTGCGAAGGGAGAGAGGGTAAAAATTAGTTTTTTGCAGATAACTCTTGAGTAAATGTTTCTGGCAAAAATTCATAGTTCTGTGTAATAAATAGATTACATAATATAAAGATACAGTAATTAATGACCAATAAAAAATTATACAATAAAAAGATACTAAAGTGAATAAAATAAATATAAAAGCGAATTTTTATTAATATTTAAGCTTAGTTTTTTGTAATTGTGATAAGGTTATTAATCCTCCCCCCTTGTCTTTCTTTTATTGAGGAATATTTTTAAATAACTATTATTCACATTTTTCTGTTTTATTAAGAATACATTTTGCAGTGTTCGAACCTTTATTTTTGTGAAAGAGAAAGACAACTAAATATTTCAGATAACTTACTATAAATGGGAACGTCGAAATATTTCCCATTAGTTTTCTGAGTGATTCCATATTCATGGCACCGATTTGGAGACGAGGTCAGAAACGAGTAAATGAATTATATTTACACTGGATACCCAGGTGTCTAACCTTTTCTATAGTCATAAATAACTGAGTTATAATAACAAAAATGTTGGGGGTGTCTCAACTGAACTGAAACAATAGTTTTGTTCCTATATTTCGAGGTGCAGTGTTAATGACAGTGTCATTGATAAGAAGGATATTTATAAGAAACATTCAAAATTGCGTTCATCATAGGAGATCATCGGCCGAGCAATTGGCGTAAGCTGTCAAAAATACCAATTATTTCACGTGTACTTACAGATCTCATTAATATTAAAGTAATTGGAACCATAACTGATCCAAATGAAATTTCATATACAAGGCTTTTTAGATCAGAAAGTAATCGATAAAGCAAGATATCGATCTGCCCAAGGAAGTGGTCCACTGAGCCACTAATAAAAATTTCTTTAAAATATCTTCACTGGTATTGAAGTTAGAAACTAAATATCTCGTTTCCGTTGAATTGAAACGCTTTATATTTGTGACTAAATAATTGGATTATGACTTGGTATCCAATGTGAATATTTTACGTATCCTTGTTCTCTAACTCTCCTCTAAGCTTGTATCATGAATTTTCAATCACCCTGTATACCTTTTAAAACCCTTATTCGTTTCATTATAAAAGTATTTCCTCTCGCTACTAAATCTGAATATATGCATAAGTACAAATGGTCCACAATTTAATACGAAATGCTGGAGCAATCGACGCTTCGACGACACTTGAATGACTTCGACTGTTTGAATATGGCACTAATTAGAAAATTATCTAATTATACAAAATAATTTCAAAACCCCTTCTCGTACCTGCTGTTGGTTTGTGAGCAATAATACCCGAAAAATGAGCTGGAATTCTTAGACTTCCCAATATATCATTTCCCAATCCAAGCACAGATCCACCAGAAGCGATTAAAGCGCTCTCACCTCCTGCGAAGAAAGGAAAGCTAATTTCTGGTATTTGCATTTATGTTATTTGTGCTAAAGGTATGATTTTTTGGTTATTATATGCCTTTATATCGGAATTTTTCTAAACATATTTATTTAGAACAACAACCAAGGTTGTACAGCTGTTTGGGCATTGCAGTTTCACTTAGAGGTGGTTATTCAACTAATGGAAACACCATAGATTTTTAAAGAGTTAGTATGCTGTAGGAACGTGTTTAGCATGTAATATAGCTTGGATTCACCTAGGAATTGATTCATATAAATTTTGAACAGTATTTAGAGAAATATTGCACAAAATTTTTTCTGGAGATATCGTGGAAGATCTTGGAAAGGATATTGATTCAGCCCTTTACATAATTCACAGGATTATACAGTAGAAGCATCAATCGCAAAACACCACTAGCAAAGCATTGCTTGTGGAAAAAACCTTTTGAAAGTAGTGTGGGAAGAGTGTTTCTTCAGTCAGATGTTCGATTGGGCCAACAAGATAACGCTTACAAAGAAATAATTAGATGAATTCCTAAAACTCTTTTATCTCAATGGGCAAAATGCTGTCGAAGCAGTGCGAATTTATCAGTGAAATCACAAGCTAAGACAAAGCCCATGTCCTGTAAGAAGTGTACGTGATTTTGTAAAAAAAGTTTTAAGAAATTGGATGCATTTGTGATCTACCTCAATCCGGGCGACCATCTGTCCCAGTTGAAGTTGTTGCTAAAGTGCATGACGTGATTACCGTAGGTCGATTGCATAGTGCAAGAAATTTTGCTAGCAATCTGGATTTACCAAAAGCCACAGTTCTTAGACTTCTAAACTTTATTCTGCGGATGTTTCCTTATCGGTTTCAGCTCGTTCAGATTTCGCAGTCTGGAGATGAGCAACTGCGTTTGGACCCTCGTGGGATATTGTGTAGATGACCTCTGTGGATAATATGGACGGATGAGGCATACTTCTCTTTAACTGAAAACGTTAACACCAAGAAGTGTGCTCGCTAGGATGACAAAAATCCTCTAGATGTAACACCAGTGTCATTGCACAAAGCCAAAGTGATTGTGTGGTGTAGCATAGCTAGCACATTTGCTCTCGGTTCCTGCTCCTTCAAAAAGGTCACTACCTCAGGTTTCAATGTTGCAGAATTATATTATTCTTGAATTGAAGCAGCGAAATGTCGTTAGTGACATCGTATGGATGCAAGATGGGCTTTTCGACAAGTTGCCCAATGTGTTCGACAAGAGCAGCAAAAACACTTTGGTGAGAGAGTAATCGCCCGCACACACTCCTGTGGATTTCTGGTTCCGAGGTCATCTGAAATCTAAGGTTGTTGTCCACAATCTCCTGAATGCAATGCTTGTCATCTGCGAAGGTGAACACGTTAAAAACCCGTAATTATAACTTTCCATTCCAATGAAAACTTTTTCTTTTTTCTCTTTATTGTCTTTAGTCCATTATAATGCTATTCTTTGAAAATGCTTCATTTCGGCAATTTTCCTCACATGCTAATCATTCTAACGCCATTTGTGTTTTTTTCAGTAAGTTGATCAATTTTCATAAAAGAAAGTAGGTGTTGCCATTCGGAAATTTCTAAATTCTCTCCTTTTAACCGTAACCGTGAACACTGCTTTGTTTAGAATCATCACTATCTCTAACGCATACCTTCAAACAACTATGCCAGAAATTTTGATTCGATTGGTTGAATGGGTTGGCTGCTAAGATTTCATATATAGAGAGAGGGTTTTTTTACCACCCTGTATAATATATATATATATACTTCCACTTGTCAATCGACCAGCCTTTATCCATGTGATACCATTCTAGACAACATTTACTCTTAGCATCTGTGACAAATGGTTGAGGAATTGCTGCTTTGCTATAAATATTCTGTTTATGCAAGTGGCTTCTAACTGTTATCACTGACACTAGAGAATTCTATTGGATATTGTGCTCTGTGTTCATTTTTGCTATAGTTGTTCACTTTTTGCACATTCTAATCCGCTTTATTTCCCTTAGTTATTTTAATGAGCTTCTGTTTCCGTGCAGTGTTTTGCTCTGCCGTGCTTTTCTTGCCACGCATTGTGTATTCTGTTCTAACTTTAGACCTGAATAGACTGTACCTCTGGAAACGCCTAAAATGAAGGATATTTCAGTCACACTTGCTCCAGTAGACGGGCTAAAACTATCTGGCTTCTTTGAAATCTGAGAAGTCGGACATTTTACGCTTTTTAATATATTCATTGTGTTTTATAAAAAAAAGTGGTGGCTATTATTATATTTTAATATTTACGAAGTGCATTCAAAAATGCCTCTTTCATTCACAAAAGCCTCCATTAGTTTAATAACTAACTACCTGTGCAACTTCTATTAATAAACAGGTGCATTTATTTCATTTGTCCTAAAACAAATTCTATAATATCTTTAACATTATTCTACAAATGAAAATAAATCTCTCTTCTGTTATTGAATAATGATATTTCTCAATGGGGAAAAGGGTACTGGTTTGTCTGCTCTGTCCTCAAAAGAATAAATTACGTTTTGAACTCTTGGATGGATTTTAAGTTCATTTATTTCCTGTTTGTAAAATTGCAATTTTCTAATTAATTTTTATCTCACATTTACTCACTTGCTTGGAAGTTTGCACAAATATAATTAATGCACTGATGGCAATGTATTATTTTAATATTTGCATGATTAATGTGTAATCGCTTACGTAATTCTCTTTTTTTTACTCGATTAATTATAATTTCGAGAACCAGCAATTGTATGCAATTGCATACAATTACTGGAAAAAATTTAATTGAAATAGATTATCTTTAAACAATTTTCTTTTTAATAGTGAAATAATAGTTGGCATTATATATTTGCATCATTTCCTTTTGAAGAGTAAACCATGTTTTAAAACGTTTTTCTGGTTTTTGTAGGACAGCTATATGACATGTTTGTCAATTCTTACTTTAAAGAGAAAAGTTAAGAAATTGTGAACTTAAGATTTCAAATAAAATGTTCTTATTTTCCAAAAAATTAAATCTTTCTGTAGAGCTGCACAAGAATTTTGAGTAATGAAAAAATGCATTGTAGATTCTTTTGTTTTCAAGGAATAAGCAAATCCTTCAATCTAAAATTAAATAAATATAAAATATATTCAATGCTCTCCTTAAAGAAAAAGGTCTATTAAGTACTTTATTTAATAAAAAATTCAGGTCAAAATTGTTTAATAAATTTTTAAACATTTCTTTCTATTATAACTGTTAAGAGTTTTAGCCAGCGTCCTTGTCTAAAAGTAACGCGTCCTCCCCGTGATCTGAGCGTCTCGGAATCGAATCCCAGTTCTTGCATGGTTTTTCTTCCCCTCCATGCTCTATCTGTGAGGTGTGTGAAAGAGACCCCCTGTGAAAAGGAGTATTGCAAGCGATTATGCGAGTGTCATCTCCATGTGAGCTAGAAGTCGGATCTTTGTCCACGGGTGATCCAAGGCCTATATCCTCAGGAGTTACTGCGCAAACTCGACTTAAATCGCTGACTTTGTCTTTGGGCTGTCTATGACCAGTATATAAATAAAAATATCAAGAATTTTAGTCAATAATTCCACTTAATTCAATGTAACTATTTATTTGAAAAGGACTCTTTAAATCATCCTACTTTGAATAAAATTCGAGTTTAATATAATGTAAAACTGCTGAAATACTGTGAAAAATTATTTTGCCAGTTCATTATGGAGGACAAAAAAAGATTTTTTTTTCTCTTTTTACGTCCTTATTATTAAGCCATTAGAAAATCTCCACGTCCTCCATTAAGTTTGTCTCTCAATTATTCTTTAAATAACTTATTCCCCTGACCTACTTTGCTATTCCAGGTGTCATCGTTAGATTCATTGTTGAGTAAGGGTGAAAAGGAGAGGGAGGGGGAAGTATTATGTAGGTATGCATTTCTCCCTCATGGGTCCCGTTTCAGGGGTATCTTTGAGATTATTCTCATTAATCATCTAAAGGTTGACGCTAATTCAAAGGGGACATTCATTATAAATTCTTGCTTATTCTCTAAATGCAAATAAAACAATCGATCAAATCATTTTCGATGGGAATCCTATTCAGTTAATATCTTTTAGAATTAATTTCTAGAAAACTAGATGGCATCACCAACCGTTGCTTCCACCGGGAGTCCTGTTCGTATTGTAAGGGTTGCGAGTCCTGCCGTGCACCAAGTTGGCGGTTTCTATATTCGCCGCGAATTCGGGAGCATTGGTTGTGGCGATGACGATGGCTCCTGCACCTTTCATCAGGGCAACGGCGGGCGCGCCCTCGGCGGACACGAAGTTCTCGAGGAGCTTGGGAGCGAGGAGCTGGAATGGAGAGAAAGAATGCTGAGCATCGGGAGATTCATTTCAGAAAACAAACCAAGTTTCTCATTTTTTTGCATCCCAAAGTACGAGTACCTACGACATCAATGCTGAATTGCTGCATAATTAAATATTTATATTAACCATATGCTTAATTTTATAGTTTTTTTTTTATTTTTTAACTCTAGAAAGTTATATTTGTCCTGCGCATTGCTTATTAAATAACGAAGTAAATTGTTGATGTAATTACTAATGGATGCTGACATCCTAGATTTTCGTACCAGAAAACAAATAAAAAGGCTCTTATAATTATAATATTTATATTATTCAAAACTTATCAAATGAAATAAAAATAACCTCATTTACTATGATTGAACAGAAGAATAAGTTAAGAAGAATGTGTAGAAAATCAAACGGTATTTATGTAACAAAAAGTACTAAGAACTTATTAGAATTAATATATTAAAAAAGCAAATTATTTTTAACTGTCTGGGTTTTTTTTACTCTTTAGGTCCAAATTTATTAGTTGCAAAACAATCTTTAAAGAATACCTATAGGAAATTGCTAAGCGACGGTAGTTACTGCATAGAGTTTTGTCTCTAGTGACTGGAATAATGCGTTGGATAAAATCGTAAGGATTTTTTTTGCTACAAAACTGAGACATACACAAATAAAATAGATAAATAAATATGGATAATATCAAAACAGCGATCTATTCTGACTTCAATCCTTCTATTACTCCGATTATCATATTAAAATATTTATTATACTAGATTATATATTATTAATATTAGATTATATTATTACTAGATTATATATTATTATTATTATTTTATATTACTAGATTATATATTATTATTATTAGATTATATTATTTTACTTTTGTTCTACAATTATATCTATTAATAATAAAATCGGAAATGTATCTTTTATTTGACTATCAATTACAGCGATGCTGATAAAGTCGTTATAAATAAAGTTACAAAATTAGAAACAAAAATACGTAGGAGGATAAGAACGTACATCTAAAACATATTTTTGACTTTCGATTAACTTAAATAAATAAAAAATTAAGGGAATTTTCGATGGATAGAGTTAAGTTTTCAGAATATTATCTTAATGAAGATAGATATCAGGTCTATTACCTTGAAATGTGAAAATGTGCAACTGATTCAAAA
>JAOUZG010047528.1:0-12093 GCA_026289955.1 Argiope argentata
ATACACTTCTGATAAAAGTATAAGAAAAGAATAATAAAGGAGTGTGCTTATGTTCAAATGAAAATTGGAGCTCTACAGAACAAAATCTCAGATAGCTATCGAGTTTGGCACAGTTGAAAAAATGAGTAATTTGGACAATTTTTGAATTTTTTTTAAATAAAAGACTTAATTTAATTCGTTCCCGAGTTAAATTTAATGTTGCTTTTCTGAAGAAGCCTTTACAGCAAGATTCATGAAGCTGGCAATTAATTGAATTAAAATGTTGCAAAATACCACAAATTACAAGAATCGCTTCCTGAAGCAATGGACGCTGATTGTGCCGTGATGCTGATTTGCGACATCACAGGGAATCTTGAACTGTTTATACTGCACATTTCATTTCGGAAAAACCATTCTTTTCTTCAGTTCACAGGGAAGAAGTATCCCGCGAAGGACCCCTTTTGCACAGCATTTGTGATTGCGTTTGCGTTCGGATTTAAAATCTGATTTGTCTCTTTGTAAGTCAGATGCCATCAAGATTCACCCTCCGTATCTTGGAAGTTTCGACCATGGATAAGATAGTTTCTGTGAAATGCACGTGCCGTTCTTATATGAAAATTTCTTATACAATCCCGGCAAGGACAACGGACTGTCAAAGTCTCCTTTTGACTAAACTTCTGGGGCGGCGGGGGTCAGCGATGAGGTCTCGGTTGGTCTGTTTGAGAGCCGAGACACGAATATACCCAAGAGCCGTCGTGTAAAGGGTATGTTGCACGTTAGAGTAAAGCCCTTTCCCACTGATGTGGTGTGGTGTGCAGAGAGGGGTGATGGCTCGAATGTCGTCCTCCTCATCTAGTGTCATCTCCTCATGTCGTAACCAGCTCTAGTGTTGCTCTACAACGGGATGTTAATATAACTAAATTAAACAAAACGTGACTAACTTACAAAATTTAATTTTAAATTCGAGTTCTCAAAAAAATTACGAATGTTGCTAACATCCACGAATTTCTAAAAATGTTATTTTTGTATCAACCGTTCGAAATACCACAAGAAATACCAAAAGTCTTTATTCATGCGCCGAAATTTAAGCTGATTTCGTTAACTCCCTTCTCGTTGTATGAAATTCTGAGGCAAACGCTCGACATGCTGGCACGTGTTGAAGATTTCAGATATTAGAATTGGCATTTAAATTCAGCAAATATATTAGGATTAAAATTAGTTTTGTCGGTAATTGAAAATAGAAGATTAACAACATTCTTGTTGAAATAAAAGTGATCGGAACTAAAATGAATCGGACATAAAATTAGGAAACATCGATAAATTATTGATGCGGGAATAAAGGTAGTGAAAAAAATGATATCGAATATACCATTAGCCATAGCATGGTAATATTTTTCCCCCTTTTTATGTGGAAATCTTTCAAATCACAACAAAAGGGCCACTTTAATAATTTTTACATATTAAAAACCCGTCATCAGCATTCTTATTTTTCAAACTTCTGTAAAAAAAATGGTGAAACTGAATTTTTGAAAAAAAAAGAGAATTAATTAATTCTGGTATCAGGACTCAATATACAGTTTGATATATATATATATATATATATATATATATATATATATATATATATATTGCGTGTGTTCGAAAGTTAACACTATTCACAGTATTCGCTACAAAAAATTCGATTTTCAAAATTTTGGGAAATTTGGAGCATAAAGTTTGAGACTATTTTAGAGAAATTTATCTAAATTATGATTTTGAAAAATAGCAATTTTATGATTATTATTTTTTCCAAATAAATATCATTATACGAAATACATTTTATACACAGCTTAAAACTTCAAACATGCTCATTTAAATTATATACTATTTTAGTTGTTTTACTATATTTTCTATTTTTCCAATAGATTTTGAAGTTATAGAAAAAGCTATGAATATAATTGTTCACAATTTTATAGCAATTCAAAGGCCGTATTTTATTTCCTACATTATTTCGGATACAAAAAACGGAAAATCGTTTTTCATAATTTTCATAACGATTATCGTTCTACCAAACGATAAATAATGGTCACATTAGATCATAAAAATAGTGTTTAATTGTTTGCTTTTCATGCGTCATTTTGTAAACAGCTCATCGAAAATCTTTTGTTTAGGCAGATTATTCCTTAAATAAAACAAACTGTAGAGTAAAATGTAAATATTTAAAATGAAAATGGTATATATATTTTTTTTATTCCTACTATTAGTTTACTTTCTCTCTCTCTCTGTATATATATATATATATATATATATATATATATATAGTTCAAATTTTTTATCATTTCATAAAATACTTTTCATTCATCCACAAGAGTTCAAACACATTTTATTTTATTTATTTTATTTGTAGTGGATGTGAATAAAGTTTCTTCAAATATTAATTCATTCATTAAATTGAATTCATTTTCAACTCTTTAAAATAGAGTTTTAGCAGTTTTTAATGAGAATTGAAGTCAACAAGCAGTTGCCCAATTGGTAAAATACGGAGATTTCTCTAATTTTTGCTGAAGGTGAAGAAGGCGATTGTTGCGACAATCAATCATTTTTTGACAAATTATCTGCATTAATTGTAACTGTATAATGAAAAGTAACTAAAATAAAAAAATTTCTTTGTTGACCTAAGTAGGAGTTGACTCTTTTTTTTTTTTTCACTTTGCAAGCTGGATGTGCGAAATGCGTTTCGATTCAACATTTGAATTTTGCAAAGAGAGGTTTTTTCTTGCTGCTGCCAAATATTTATACTTTTTTATAATTTAATAAATGATATTCGCTTGCTGCTTTTATCTCTATCTGGAAATTTTTAACCTTTTAACTTTTAACCTTAAAAGGAGTTTCTTTTGTTTTAGAATTTTTCCTTAAAAAATTGAGAAAAGTTTAATAAATATTGATACATACTTCTAACTAAATTATATTTTGGTTTTATTTTAAAAATAAATGTTACCTAAAAATTGCGCATTTTTTTATCCTCTTATTTGTTAGATTAGCAATTACATAGACAAGGTTTAGGTCTAACTAATATTTTTCAATGATGGCTTATTCTTTATTTCAAGAAAGCTGAATGCTAACTAAAATTATAATTTTCTGAAAAAAATGATATTTTACTGTCAAACTTTTTTGATTTATCGCTTTTTGGGATCAAATTTTTCCGCTTTCAGGTTTATCAGAAAATGTAAAGATTGTTGACCCCTTTGGCGACTTATCAAGAACAAAAAATTAGAACTTGCCAAGAATGTCTGCTATATGTCCGATCCCCGATATATCGACGCATGTGTATTCTGATAGTCACGTGATTGTCTGAAACATTTTTTAAGCAGGTAATTGGCCTAAATTAATTAAGCCATTTATCAATTAATTAAGACAAGCAATGCCTCAAAAATAACAATGTTTTCAAATGATAACACGAAATTTGAGCTAGCAGATTTCAATTATTTTTTTCTTTTGTATAGTTTATCGTAATAATTTTAATGTTATCTACGGAAACATCAAAATTATGCAAAAACCAAAGAATGAGTAAAAAAATACACATTTTTAAGTTTTTATGTAAATTTAAATATTGCACTTTTACTTGACTTGTTTTTTATTTTGTATAAATAAACTTTAAAGCTATTCTCCCTTACGTGCTAAAACTACGAAAATTTAAAAAAAAATCCGGCCAATTGGGCAATTTCGAATTCGTATACCATTGTGTGTTATGCATGTCATCTAGTGTGTGCTTCAACTCAATCCACGAGCAGAGAGCTTCCCTCAGCTGAATCCTTTCCATTATCATCCCCCTCCCTAGAGTATACGTAAAAAATGGTAAGTGGAAGTTCTGGCTGAGGGGGGGGGGTTGATTCTTGTCCCTTTCCCGTGTACAGAAATGATGAGGGACTGCAATCTCTGTACAGATGTCGTTATCTGTTCCTTACGGGAGTTGCATGGTGACCGGTGATGACTCTTGTTACCGATAATGGTACATGCTTGTACCGGTGTGGTACTCCGGACATTCAATTGATACTGAATGTCTCGGGTGTGGTGGAGCAACCTTTTGCTATTACCTCATTTCCAAAGTAGGCCACAAGAAAAGCAATAAGAAGCCACCATTGGAGACCGTGATGAAAGCAATCTATACTTTCCGGCTGCTGTCCACAATACATTTAAAGAGATTTTATGCCAATATTTACTTTAAAAAAACTTCCAGATCAGCGTGGAAGCTTTTCTGTTTGCATAAAAATTAATTTTTCCGAAAAAATAATAACAAAGAATGATGATTTTAATTTTATAAGGGTGCACTTACACACTACTCTGAGCGATGCAACTGCATTCGAAGATATAAGATCAAAATATTTGAAACCTAATCATGGTACCATTGACACTATAGTACTGGTTAGACATAATACTGCCAAAAAAAGAGTACTGTACACTAAGGTTAAGGAATTGTCAGAATTTTCTTTGGAAGATGAACGTTCTCGAGGCTGTTGGGGTGTGATTAGCCTCTGAATGTATCGCATATATGATAGCTTATGGATTATGTATTGTTTTAATATTTGCGAAACAGAGTGCATTTTATTTGTACGGGAATACTGTGCTCCTTATATTACATACTTGCTTATAGTACTTTTAAAGAGTGATTCTTCGGGATTAAGGGTTATATTTGATTTCACATGAATCGTTAATGTTCATGATTACGTTGAACAATCTGAATTGTACTTTTTAAGTTTTAATTTTCGGGAACAGATCTAATGTTTTTGCGATAAAAAACGTAGAAGATTCCAGTTCGTTACTTTTCTGTATTTCTATATATTGTTAATTTGACTTTCCTTTCTTTTTCTTCCTAACATCAAAATAAAAAAAAACTGAATAATTCTTCATTGAATTTCTAAAACGAAAAATAAAACCACTTGTTTAAACATTTAAAGAAAGGATGAAATCAGTTTGAATAGCAAATAAATCTGCATGATGTAGGTTTTGTATGGTCAGTCTGACAAAGTGTTGGGCATCAAGTCAAAAAATCATATTTGAAAATGTGCTGAAACTCAATAAATGTGCGTCTAATCATTGAAATGGTATCATTAAAAAGAAAATTATTCAAAATTTAATCCGATGCAAAATTTATTTAATAGAAATATGTATTTTCTATTTACCAATAGAAAATACATATTTCTTCAATTATTTTTACAAAGAAAAAAATCACGTCCCCTATATCTTGAGATGTTTTCATTTATCGTTTAACTGTAGGTTGTTTTGGCAACATATTGAAATGTATGAAAAGTTCGTCGCTATTTCAGTTTTGCCTTGCCAATGTTCCACGGATGCGATGTCGGAAGAACAATATGTCTTTTCGACTAGAGATAAAAAATAATCCTTGTTTGACTGGTCCTCAGGACTGTGAGTGTCATCTGACCAATCATCGTAATCTTCTGTTATTTCATCCAATAGTAAAAAAGAAAATGTATGATTTCGCAATTACTTGGAGAGCTAGGAATTGTCACTTAGCGATTTTCGCAGACGATACCGCCATTCTTACCCAGCATAGGGATCCACAAACAGTCTTACACAACATTCAACAGTACATGACCTTTCTACAGTGCTGGCTCGAGGGCTGGAAGATAAAAGTCAACCCAACTAAATGCGCGTGCCTCCTCTTTTCTAATAAGAAGAAAATGCCTGATCTAGTACCCATCCAAATTTTTGGCCAGCCCGTCCCCTTTGTAAATGAGTACAAATACTCAGGGTTGTTACTAGACGCAAAATTAAGCTTTAATAGTCATATTAAAGCAGCCCACACTAAAGCAATCGCGATGAGTAAAAAACTCTACAGCTTTTTCTCTCCTCGGAGCAAGCTATCGATTAGGCTCAAGCTTCTGCTCTACAAAGCCATAATAAGACCAACTGTAATGTACGGTTCCCAAATCTGGGGGGCCACTTCAGCAAAAAATATAAAGAAGTTGCAAGTTCTACAAAATGGACAGCTGAGGAGAATAGTGAACGCTCCCTGGTACGTCAGAAACAAAATTATTCATGACGACCTCAAAATTGATCCTGTTTCGGAATTTATTAAAAGAACATCAATTAAGTTCTTCGAAAAAATACCCCAGATTCGTAACGAGTTACTAAAACTACCTGTATACGATCAAACAAAGCCTAGCTCTCGCAAGAGGCCTAGAGCTGCCATGGATAATATTTTTGTCAATTTCCCAGCCGTCAAAAAGCTGAGGACTAATTAACTCGTTACCAATCTGGCGTTTTAAATTCTCAAAATTATACCTGTTTAGGCCATAGATAGCTACGATGTGCTACACGCGATATTTCCTGGAATTATGTATTTTTTTTTTCAAACTAAGCAAAATAGCCCACCCCAGAATTAGAAGGCACGTGCAACGTAACTCCATTAAATTTCTCAATAGCCCCATAAATAGTATAAACCTATTATTTTAATTGTATTAATTATTTACCAATAAAAAAGAAAAGAAAGATTTTTTTTAATTAATTACCATCTTTGACGTTAGAGCTTTATTGCGCTCGTCCAAACTAGTCTTATTAATTTTAATGTACCCCCCAACTTACAAATTAAAGAATTATTCAAAATTATGATGTGGAGGTGCTCGTGACCACTTTGTCACACCGCGGAACTCCGAAACATCACAACGTTGCCGTTGAAAATGAGTAAACATATTTTTATTATTTCTTATCATAATAAAGGTTATTGTGAATGAATTTTTCATTAGAAAACAAGGCTCGATGACAATTTTGGAAATTTAAAATTCTTTATACGATAAGGTTTATTTTTAAAAAAAAACTCAGAAAACTTTGAGGTCATGTTCTACTTCATTTCCAAAAAATATTATCGAATAAAACGACGTCCATCTCTTCGAAAATCCTACAAAGTGCCTTTAATATTATATAAATTTAAATATCATTGAAATGTCTTTGATAATTTTAATAATGGCTTTAAAATAAATAGAAAAAGTGCAAGAATGTGTGAACTATTTTTTATTTTAACTGTAGCGTGTCTTATTTTTCAGTAGTGCCATCTAGGGGCAAGAGTAAGTCTTCGCCACACATGCCTCGCAACCCTTTTTTAAGGGGATGACTACCATTCATGCATATCATTCACTCACCCACAGATCGAAGCACACTCAATCGCTAACACAGCCCTTTTTCCACAAGGCGGTTCCTTCACATGTAGAATGCACGGTATAAGAGTCACCATGCCGGAGCCGGGACTCGAACCCGGGCCACCCGAATTACTGGAAAGACGCGCTGCTCTTAGTCAAATGGCCGGTTCATTATAGCAAAGTTAGTGGCATAAATCTTTTCCCGCAAGTTAAACATCCCGTATAAGGCGACAATAGAAGCATTCCTCAATAACAGGTTCATTATTGTAGCACCAAACGGTATATTATAATTTCCTTTTTTAAATTGAAGGTATTCTTCATTTTTTCATACTTCATTTTTCATAGTGTTTTCTAGTTAATATATGTTATCTATATATATTTTTTAAAAAAAATAGTAGGATTTTTTGAAATTTATCTTATTTTAATGTGTTTAACAACTGCATAACCAGTGGACGCGGGTAAATGCAGTGTTAAACTCGTCTTTTTCCACTGCTTCTACTTAGTGGAACGACATAGTTGTAATTTCATAAATTTTCTTTTGTAAAATTAATTATTTTTCTACTTAATCTATGAATAGGGTTTCTACTTTTCTTTCTACTTTGTTCCCTAATTTCTATTGAAATTTCGCAATTATAATAAACACAGCTTCATTTTTTAGCCTCTGAGATAACGAAGAAAGAAAAAAAAATTTCTTTTACAAATTCATTATTATTTCGAAATTCTCGGCATAATATTTTTACATCATACTTTATTTAGAGTTAAAAACAGGAAATAACATCTGAATTTGGATATTTTTTTATCAATAGCTCGTTAGAGTTCGCCTTAAATGTTTGTTAAAAGGCGACAGTGTTTTTTTCTTTCGATTCATTATATTTTATTCTGCAATTTTGGAAGGAAATTATTCTTTTTTTATAAGAATAACAACTTCCATTAAAATTATATTTTTCAGTTTCATTAAAGTTGGAAAATACAGCATATATTTATTGTAGTGAGTTATTTTAGAAATTATCAATATTAATGCAGCAAAATATAAAAAAATAATTTTTTTAGGAATTTGTAAACACTATTACTTAACTTAAATTTTTTCATAGGTGTTTGGGTGAAATTTTGAAACCAATTTTTCACCTAAAAAATTATCTTCTTCGAAATATTGCACTCTTATAGAACAAGGTTATTATTTCAAATTCTTATTCCGTTCAATCTCTGTCGCGAGCGCATTACCAATCGATGTTTTATCATTTAATTCACATTCGTAATAAAACTGTAGTTACAATCTCTTTCCTTTCGCGTATCCCATTCCAAAACAGACTCATTTCTGAGTGCCTGCTCTTCCATACGAACTGCACCCATCATTTTAGAAACCACATCCACAGAACAAGAGGGGATTCATCTTTTAAGCCTCAAATTGTGTCCGTCACTACTATGAAGATAATAATTGGAGTGTCAAGGTTTAAGCATCCTACTTCTTCATTTAAATTTATCGGAGTAAATCATCAAGTTGAGATAACGATCATTATAAATATGAATGACGTAATTGCCTGTGAAAGTTGACGTCATTCACAGATTTCAGAATAGTTAGCATTGGTGTCCTGGTGGTAGTGTCTCGGCTCGTGAGCCCTAGGGTTTCCAGTTCGAGACCCTATTCCACCGAAAAACCGTCGTGTGAGGGGGTTAGTTGCACGTTAAATATGTCTTTTCCATACGTCCTCCAGCTGGTGTGGTGTAGAGATGGGGATGCCAGATCAGGTGTCATCCTTGTCATCTGACCAATGTTCAAAATAACGATGCCCATCCCAAAATAGCCCTAGTGTTGTTTTACAATGGGTCGTTATTATAACAAAACTAAAAACTAAACTTGCACGGCAAATTTCGTCTTTTAGGTTCTTTGGTTTGACTTGTATACAGACATAATTTTTTTATACGCGCATAGTTTCCAGACGTGGGGAAAAGTGAAATCTCAGCTTCGATTTTTTTGGTGGCGACTTGGTACCTGTTCAGGTATAGTCCTCGTCATCTGACCGTGGTTCAAAATGATGAGGTCCGTCCCAAAATAGCCCTAGTGTTGCTTTACAACGGTGTTTACAATATATCTAAACTAAAATTAAACTGCAGAATTGTTAGTGCTTCAGTGTCCTTTACAGTTACCACTAGAAAACACGGAAATCTTAATTTAGGGGCAGAAAAAAAATATATTTCGGTTGCATAAGTTTTTACCAGTATTTGGTCTTCGTGTGAACGCTCTGAGCAATGGCTGCGTTCTCTAAACTAAAAGATAGGAGTGTTTATATTTTAATTACGTTAATACGATGCTGTAAGTAAACGTCACGGTTGTTTTTGAAATTTTAGCCAGAATCTTGATGAGAGCTTTGAACTTTCTTTAACCGAGCGGAAAAAATTTGTCAAAAATTCGTCAGGGAACGTTTGTTGAGGAATACCTTATTGAGCAAACATTTTAGATTACTGCATTACGATTATAACAATAAAACACGTTCGATAAATTGTCGTTATTTTCAGCTACCGTTTAAAATAATAACGAGTTCACCTGCTGTTGAACTCTGGCTGTTCTAAGAGCGTGCTTGCATTAGACGAGTGGAGAGTCTCATTGCCTGGACGCTTCCAATCAGTTGGAGGTCATAAATGGCAGAAGGAAAACAGAAGTCATCTGCCACTGGTGCTTCTGTTGGGTGAAAAAAAAAAGGATTGCCTAAAAGAGCTTAAGGTAACAAAAAATGAGGCGTTTTTTTTTATGCAATTTCAACTTCGGAAGAAGTTACGGAGGATTAAGGGGCAAAGTCTTTTTGGCTGTGGAGTGAGGAAAGATGTATTTTCTGCTGATGTGGTCAATAGTTCATTTAGTCTTTGATTGTGGGATTTACATGAGTTATCGGTTTACAGAAAAGGAGTTTTCAAAGTTGTTTTGATGGGATCATCTAGTTTCGAACTTCTAAAACCTCTTTATAAAATATCATTCCGGATGAATGATACGAAGACTTTTATTTCATAAAAATTGAATTTTTTTTTCGGTTGATTTTAATTAAGAGTCCCAAAATTTTGGCTGGTTAAATGAAGATAGGTCATAATATTGGCTTTAATTAAAACGTAACACTTTTTAATGAGGGGGGATGTCTACCAATGAGTGTGATGATGAAGTGAACTTCCAGCCAGATCTTGATTTACAACTTCTGATATATCTTTTTAAAATGGGTTTATTGTATAAGATTAGCCTAATATTTCGCTTTTTACCCCAAGACAGATTTTCTTCAAAAAATAGCGTTTAGTTCAGCTGCCCTTTCCTGAATTCGACAGCTTTCGTCTTTTTCAAAATGATATAAATATGCCACTTCAAGCACCAAACATCATATATTTTAAGGGTTCCTTTTTTACGAGATTCGAGATACTGCCAATCGTGAAGACAGCACCATGAGCAACAAAGAAGAAGTTTGTGTTGTAGTAATGCGTGGCAACAAATCCTTTAAAAATTTTATCTGTCAATGATCTGGAACTATTAGGTGGTAGGCGAAGATGCCCACTCTTTAATTGCTGGGATTAGAATGTTTGTGATGGAAAATATATTATTAAGGTTTCAAAAGGTATATAACTAAGGAAATTTAATTTTTGAATGCATTTAAAGAATTTAATTAAGGAAAGTTTCATAATTTGCAGATTCTATAAGTATGATTAAAAAAATAAAAATATCATAAGCTGAAATCGAAACTCTCTACAAAAGCAGCATTTTAATGTTTTCCCATTCCATTTTGCAAGCAGATGCTCCAAATAGAGATATATAGACTTAATGGAACAGAAATTCACAATAATTGAATAAAAATGTTACATAACATAATTTTAGTACTTGCTGCCAATGTCGTGCACACTGCTTGCTTTATTTTATGTGTAATTGAGTTCTGGTAGGAAAGTGAATTCTTTAACTTTGTATCCGCCGTTTCATATTTTAGCTATAGTAATTGTATTCCTTTATTTATTCCAGAGACAAAAAAAATATAACGTGATTGATGCCTTTTGCATGACAATTGTGGTTTGGATTTGAGTTTCATTTGTAAAATTTTTATTTGTCACTTCATAATTTATCTATTATTAAGGTTTCATCTCTGCATTTTAGAAAAGCCATAACACGGATTAGATAGTTTCCTTGATATATATATGCACCATTCTTCAGTGCAAAAAATATGCCATAGACCCTGTGTGATCAAGGAAACCCCTCATTGGGACTAAACTTACTAAACTAAGCCTAAAAGTTGAGTTTCGAAAAATAGTGGAGAACATTGACAGCCTCAGATTTGTAAAAGGGCAATTTTAATAACATGCGTTTGAAATACCACAAGAAAACGCAAAGGTTTTGATTGATATGCTGACACATGAACTGATTCGTTACCAACAGTTCACATTATGGAAAGGCGTGTGATAAACGGCCCACGTTAGAGTGCCAGTTGCACATTTAAGATGAGAGTTTCAATAATGTTCCAGAACTGAAGATCGGAATTGCAGCAGCTATCCCGATTGAGCAGTAAGTGCAAAAATCTTCTCATTATATACTGAAAGTAAATCGATAGCAGTAAAAAAGTTTTCTAATGATAAATGTCAAGTGCCATAAGTAACAACAGCATTCGGCTTTGAAAGCAAATTTTCAAAAAATCAGAAAAATCTCTGGTCAAAAAGTCATTGTTTGAAAAAAATAACAATATATCCTTTCATTGAACTAAATTGAAGGAGAAAGAAACAAAAGTCTTGGTAAACTTGAACACATTATCTCTGAGAGTATGGGAAAATACGCGATGTAATGTTTTTAAAGCATGTGTTTGAAAGTTAATATTACTTATTAGTCTTTGTGAAAAATTCAGTTTTCTAACCCAGGAGTAAAATGTGTAACATTAAGACTAATGACATTCAATATTTATTCTAAATGACATGCAATACTTTAAATGTGATAAACTGAAATTAACTAATGACGTATTCTCGCTTTTCT
>JAOUZG010047530.1:0-34216 GCA_026289955.1 Argiope argentata
TTATATATATATTTATATATATATATATATATAAATATATATATAATATATATATACTTTGAGTAGATGTGTGATTCTAAATAGTACATTTTATAAAAAGTATTTCTCTTGCAATTTTAAGCTCTAATTCAATATCTTTTTTCCAAAATAAGTGCAAGAATTTTATTTCTGGACAATGACGATATTTCTTACAAATAAAAAGCAATTCTGTTGGGGTTTCACATGTGTTCAGAATGACGTTCATCCAAGCACCTAAGCACCTACTTAGTTCATTTTGCAGGTTCCCTCGTTCTTCAATTTATTGAGGAGGGAGAAAAAGCAGGTCTGAAAATAAAATAAAAGTAGCAATAAGACGTCAACTCATAAATATAAGCACACAAACATAATTAAGAAGCAAATATTGTTCAAACGAATAAACAAAAAAAGTATGCTATGATTATACAGCGTAAATAATGGAAAAATATGTGCACTGATGAAAATATAAAATTTGGAACAGAACTATAAAATGCATGTAACTGTATTGTGAACGCTTCGTATTTCCCTAAAAATGAATGTCGTTAATGATCGTCTAAAAATGTTAGGATCGTTAAAGAGATTTTTAAAATTACACTTGTTTTCAAAAATTAGTGCACAATTGATTTTAAAAACTGATCATTGAATGAATGCAAGGCAAAAAATACAATGAATATAAGTATCATTGCATTATTTTAGTTTAAGTTGTTGTTTCTAATGGCACTTGTCATGGACAAATTCGTTGAAGTTGTCAGCGATTTTAAGCCGAGTGTGCATCTCTTATTTCAAGTCAAGCCAACTAGGGCCAAAAATACGTCTTAGCTACTCTCTCATAACATTTGCTTGCACAGCTCCTTTTTACAAAGGGCACATTCACACACCTCATAGATAGAGTAGATGAAAAACAACCATACCCGAACTGGGATTCGAACCCAAGACACGTGGAAAACGCTGTACCCCGGTGTCAGGGCGTCGGCATTAATTATAGGAAATGAGAGAAGCATATCTGATGCTTATTATTTTAAAGAAATCATTATTTTTATTGAAGGTAATGAAATTTATGAATAATGCTGCACAATGAAGAACATATTTGAAAAATTGAAAAATCAAAATCTATATAACTACACATGTCTGTCAACAAAATTAGTTTCAGAAATCAAAACTTTAACATAACGGGATGATTGTTTCAGATAAATAATTCAACTTTGCAGTCAAAAATTTCTAATAAATATTTTGTAATAAATATTGTGTAAAAAATTTGTAATAAATATTTGTATAAATTTGTAATAAATGATAAATGCTCTAAAAGACAGAGAATTCATTCAAAGAAAATTAAATATAAATTTGACCAGGATTATAAATTTTCTTAAAATTACTGACCGATAAATCGTCCAAATAATATAGAAATATTCCAAAGATTAGAAAATGTTTGAAAACATTCTGCAAAAAATTACTTTATTATTGTCAAAACATAATATTTGGCCTTCTGAGCAGTTTAATATAAGGAATGGCCATTTTCTTGTATATATCCTCTTGACTATAGTGAATAATACGAACGAGGGATTTAAGACCTAATTTATCATAAAATGCACATAATCAGAAATATAGCATTATGACCTCCTCCTCTTTAACTTAAACCGGCATATTTCCAATCATTCCCTCATTTCATCATTTTGAATATAAGAGAATATTGTTATATAAGGAATATCAAAATCTTTCTGCATTAAGAGTTGCCCTTCATTGAGCAATATCATATTCAAACGGGTCCAAGTTTATTCCTTTTATTCCACATCATTAAATAGTTTATCTTATTTGGTACTTTAACGGTTGTCATGTATTGATGTTAAAATCGCTATGTTAAAAAAATACAAAAAGAAAAGTGTTCATATTGAATTGCAAAATTTTTGAAAGACTTTTGATGAACCAGAAGATATTTGAAGATTGAATACTAGTAGTACTATGGCTGTTTAATTCAAAAAGAAGGTACAATTATAAATTTTTTAAACCATGTTTCGATTTGTAGTACAGAATATATGATTAATATATCTATCTAATGCATATATTATATATATTATATATTAACCCTTCACCGATGGTGACTCTGAGGCACCCTTCAAGACGGTACATCATTTTGATGTTTTATTTATTCATTTTCCAAATTTAATTGTTAAAAACGTCCACATAATGGTTAAGAGATGTAGATTAATTTTTCAAAGACATTCGACTTGAAAGAATAATGTAAATTTATTTTTCATAGCAATAAACAAATCTTTGTATTGGATGAATAATTTTGCATCTAATTATTTTTTGGATTGCAAAGGGTTAATATATCAGTATATAATAAATATTAATGTATTTATATGATGTACATAATATATATTAAGGTATCTATATATATATAAATGTATCTATATAAAGTATTCATAAGTCAAAAGCTTTAACATAAGGGAATGATGTATTAAAGATATACCAAGATACCAAAATCTACCTCGTTATACTGTTATTTATTTACTTAAAATTTATAATAAATATTTCATTCTGAAGTTCTTTCTCTAGACGATAAAGCGAGAATAGGCTCATCAAAACTGGTCAATACATCGATCAAATCAGCTGTGCATATATCAATCAAACATCGATGGATTAATATTATGCACCAAATTTGTTCACCAAACTTCAGAAAATTTGCATATATTATATATATTGCATATATTATATATGTATTCAGCAAACCAGCTCACCAGCTCTTAATATTATGCACCAAATATGAAAAAATGAAAAAGAAAAACACTTTTGTGTTTACTCTTGATTAGTGCATAATCTCTGCCATTAAAAAATTGATTTAAAATACGTAAATAATTAGCTTATTATCACTGACTCAGTTTTCTTATGGAGCGTGGCAGGGGGAAATAACCGTGTGAAGAGAATCAAAATGTTATTACGAGGATAAACAAGTACATTACGAATTCGATTGTCTTAGCTGAGAAGGGAGAGAGACCGGAAAATTGTGTCACGAAAATGGCTTGAAAATTGTTTTTCAGGCTTTTCCCTACTATCCCAAATCCATTTTTCCATTCTCAACTCTCGTCGGTCAAAACAACGGGATTTAGCTTCTCGAAAATTCCTCGCATATTTCATGATGAAGGTATTATTCCTTATCCTCCATAAAGGTTATTGACTTTCAATAAGTCACAGAGCGTCCTAGAAAGCGTTCTAAATGAGTTCGGAGAAACATAGTTAAGAAATATTAATTTTTGGCTGTTATTTACCATTTTTCCCGAATTTAGATGGGATTATCACTGAGTGTTTTGGCGATTAATTTCTAGCACACGGTTATTAATATCCAAAAATCCAATTTCTGCTTGAAACTTAGTTTTCCTAATTGATTGAACGGAAATGTTGGAAACGGAAAAATCATAAAATCACATACCAAACTAAATATATTATTTCTTATCCACCATAAAAGCTGTTGACCTTGGATAAGTCAGAAAACATTCTAAATGACTTCAGAGAAACATGGTTACGTAATATTAACCCTTGACTGGTATTTAATGTTTTTTCTGAATCTAGGTGGGATCATATCAGTGAGTGTTTTGGCGATTAATTCCTAGTATGTGATTATTGATATACGAAAATAAAATTTGTGTTTGCTACCGATTTTTTCTAATGGATTGAAATACAAATATTGTCCAAAATCACGTACCAAACTTAATATATTTAACTCATTTCATTTCTAGACTATAGTGCTTATATGTTTCTTTAAGTAGAGGCCCGCAGACAAAGATTCCAATCCTCGTTGGATTTGGCAGAGAATTGTATAGTTATCTACACTAAACCTATGTACTGAATTTTGTCCATCTGACTCTCTTTGTTTTATAATTTCGAGTTTACTCATATTTGAATTTTCAGGCATTTTCTCAGAATACACTTTGCAGAACATTCGATAGAAACTAAAAATTAGGTGTGAATACCATATACCAAATTTCATACATTTGATTCAAAAAGTTTTTGAGTTACCTTTGTCGCAGACTAATACTTTTTTTGACTCAGGCAAGAGTAAGACGTGGAGATCAAAATCTTTGACTTAAATTTTTTGATTATTACAATATTTTCTTTATAATTTGTATACGAGAAAATAAAAGATTCATTAAAACAATTCTTTATTAATACCATAAAATGCTATCTAAAACTCCCATAATAAATACCGTTCGCAATGCCTTATCATTCCAGGTCCAAAAAAATGATAAAGCCCATATTTCTCACAATAATTATATTTTACTTATTGCTATTATTTTTTGTTTGGTATTTTTTCTTTTATTCATCTATTTTTTTCTTGTTGTTTTTGAATGGAAGTTCTGTTTTGGTTGAAGAAACAGTTAAACCATCAAAAGGGATATAGATATAGTGCTGTGGTGCTACAATACTTGTATAAAATGCAGAAATCAATTTTCCTCGTATGTATTTTACTCGGCCCATTCTGATGATGCTAGAAACTTTACAACATTTGGTTGTATACTCCAAAAATTCTGGAATGCTCGTTCTCAGTTTAAAAATTAAATTTCGAGAATATCTTTAATTTCAAATTTAAAACTTAAGTTTCATATTGTTGGTGTATTGCTTGTCATTCGGTTTCATTTCTCGAGTCATTTGTATTTTCTCGCATTAATTTTCATTAGTTTTTCAAAAAAAAATCTTTACTTTAATTTTTACTTCTTTATACTATGAATATATAATAAATGAATGTGACATTGTCTGAAATACCGACTGTTCCAAATTTAATAATATTTTCTCTAAAAAGTCATTTTATTACACTGATTTATTTTGGAAAATTAGTTACTATTAATTCTTTAGAATTTAAATATCAGCAAAGAGAATAGATATCAACCTGTATAATTTACTAGAATATAATAGGTAATTTATATGTATTACCAGAATACCGCAGGGAATCTGTATGTATTTCCAGAATAGAAAAGATAACTTATATGTATTACCAAAATATGACATGTAATCTGTATGTATTATCAGAATATAACAGGTAACCTGTATGTATTGCCAGAATAGAAAGGATAACAAATATGTATTACCAGAATATAACAGTTAATCTATATGCATTACCAGAATATAACAGGTAGTATATATGCATCACCAGAATATAATAAGTAATCCTACATGCATTACCAGAATATAACAATTAATCCAATGTGCATTAACAGAGTATAAAATGTAATTCTATATGTATTATCAGAATATAACAGACAATCCCATGCATATTACCAGAGTATAAAAAGTAATTCTATACGCATTACCAGAATATAACAGACAGTACCAGGTATCTTACCAGAATACAACTGGCAATGCTGTTTGTAAAACCAGATTATAACAGGAATGTATAACAGACCCAGAACATATTAACAGTATGCAACTCAATCTACTGTTCAAAATCATAAAATGAAAGAAAGGGTTTCATTACTTACCAATAATTTCTCTACATTCTTGCATTGATGTTCCATTTGTGGAGAGCCACATGCCATCTTAAAAAAAATTATAGACATGTTAGCACTTAACGATCGAAACCAATACCGTCATCGAATAGCAAACTTCGAAAAATGCCAAAATGTATGTTATTTATTTCAGAATCAATAGATCCTGAAACGAAACTCTAGTATTATTCAATTACTCTTTCTAGTATTACATGAACTAGTATTACAAAATCTAGTATTACATGAACATTTTAAATGTTGTTGTAACATGATAATTACGTTGTTACTACTATGTGCATGGAAAATGTTATACTGTTCATATACAGGGTGTCCATAATTAAACGGACCTACTTTAAAGTTATATACAGGTGAAACTAATATTCAGAAAGTTATGAAATTGTGTATAAAGCATTATAAAGGGGTGGGAATTTGTTTGAGCCAATAAGAAAAAAATAGTTCAAAATTTCGTCAATCAGGTAGTTTCTCAAATAAATTTACACAGTTAGCATATTCTTGACAAATTTAACTACAACAAAACGTGTTCAACATGACGGTAATCCTTTTCCGTTACCATCAAGAATCTTAAGATATCATGTTCCAAGGTTGACCATAGTGTGTTCTGGGAAATAGTAAAAACGTGCTGTGAGATGCTGCTTTTTAAATCAAGTAAAGTTTTTGGATTATTATGGCTTATCAAATGTTTTAAATGCCCCAAAGCTGATAATCACAAGCATTTAAATATGGAAACCGAGGAGACCACTGATCACGAAAGTGACGTCTGATAACACGTCCTCCTCTAAAGTGATTATGGAGAACGTCCTTTACACAACGGCTAATGTGTAGAGGAGCTCCATCTAACATTCGAAATGGTGCTCGAAAGGCATTGACAAGCTTGCAAATCCGAGATAATTTAATTCTGAATTAATGATGCATATCACTGTCCAGTGATTGAACCTCACCTCTCGCACTTAAATTTTTTAGATCATGTATCGCTCAAAAGTCTCTGAGGGTGTGTTTATATAAACAGGATTATATATTCACAGACGACATGAAGCAAACATGTTATTCAGCTTATATTAATTCCGCTTTGTGTAGAAATGGAATTACCATTGGAAAATTAGATTTTGTGTCATACATCGAAATCATTACACATGTTTATCACTGTAAAATTAATAATGAATTTGGTTATACACGTAATAATACTAAACATCTTTTCGATAGCTTGAATTAAAAGTATGTTTAATTACACGGACTAATTTATTTCATTTGAAATAGAACTACTGGGAATGAGTTGTTGATTAAAATATAAGGGGTTTGCCTTATCTAATATTTTCTAAAACTTAACGATTGACATTTACTCATGAAAAAGCTTAATGGATATTCAAAAAAAGTTGAAAACTTCTATGGAATTGTTCTAAGTTTTCCATTAAAACTCTACGCTGCAGAAAAGGCAAAGGCTACTGAAAAGGGAAATTTCAGCAAGCTACTTGCTGAAAAGGTACATTTCAATTCTAATATTTTCATTTTTTTGGTGAGTATTTTATATTTTGAAATATTATCTTACTCTTCTTTTTCCAAATAGTATTTTTTAGTAATCTAATTAATCCTTCAAATTCCAAATTATTTGCATTTAAAAAAACTTTAAAAATTATGATGTTTGAGGGTTTGGTAAAAAATATTATTTTCAAACTACTTATTAATAGAATATTTTATTATAGAAAAAAATGAACGTTTAGCCCACCGGACGCCTTTATACGACAGTTCTTCGGTAAAGTCAGTTCTCTATCCTGAAACACCTTTGTTTTGAAACCGAGATCTTACCATCAGGCCCCTACGCCCCCTGCTCTTTTAAATGTGAAGATTCGTGGTAAAACTTAATAAAGTTTACCATATCGGGTGATTAGTAGCAAGAAAAATTACAAACTATTTACAATTGTAATACTTACGTCCTGGTAACTGAAAATACCCGTGAGGGTTTTATCAAAAGCGTCCACCTTTGAAAAAAGATTAGAAGGGAAATTATACAATATGTGGAAACACAAAGGATATAAAGCAATTATTCAAGTTATTGCACATATATTTTCCCTTTATTTTCAAGTAAAATAATGAATAATAAATTTTCCTTGAATAATAGTTATTACATAAAACATATTTAAAATATTCATTATAATATTTATTTTATGTTGAATTTTTTAATATATTAATTCATAATAAACATAATTATTATTAATATAAATTTGCAAATATAACTATATATTTATGCTATTTATCATTATTTTTTAATAAAATTATTACATAAAAATAAATTCATAATTATAAACAAAATTATTAAAATACAATAATAATTATACAATAGCATTTTTGTAATAAATACAATAGTATTTTTGTAATAAATATTCATAATGAATTTTCATTTTTCAAAAATATATAAAAGTAAACTTCAATTTTGGAATTTAATTATTATAAATTAAAGATTTATATCCTATTATTATAAGGAGGCAATAAAATGCAAATCATTTAATAAAATTAAAACATTTACGTTTAACAATTTTCTGCAATAGTTTTAAGTAACTGAAAGGAAATATTGCCAAACAATTTACTTATTTAGAACTTATAAAAAACATTTTACAAAGGTTTTATTAAATATTACTTACTTGATTGTCTCCTTTTAAGGCACAATATTCTTGGATTGCCACAGGTATACTTCTGGTTTGGTACTCATAAAAGGTTTTATTAACATACTCAAATATTGGTTCAATGTCCTAAAAGTATAAATGGAATGTCTATATAAATAAAACAGTGACAACTGTTTTTCTGTACCTGTAGAAACATTATTAATAGATTTAGTACATATACGATTTGATTGATTTATTTTACATACTGTTTGATCGATTTTTTCAAACTACTTTGATAATTTAATGATGAAATATACTAATATTTGATAATAAAATATAATACAATTTAATAATGACGTTCTAATAATAAAAAAGCTATTTATAGCAAAAAAGGCTTTATTGGAAATTTTGGAATTATGAATGAAAAAATTAATTTTACATTAATGAATTATGTTCTATTAATTCTATTATCTCAGGCTTGACACAGTATAGAGCGAATAAACAGCAGGACAGTCCAAAATAATTTAATAACTGAAATTTATCATATACTTGACCGAGGGATACTAGAAAAAGATTAATTTTAATTAACTAACATTAAAAAATGTTTTTATTTGTAAATTATTTTAAGAAAACATTCTAAATGATGATTAAAACAAAGCCTGATGACTATTTTTTATGAGTCCGTAGAGATTGAAACTAAATTTTGAAAAATCATTGACGCCAATATTACAGTTTGTGAATATTTAATTAATTTCCTTTAAAAAGTTCAATTAATTTTTTCCCTTCAAATTACTAATAACATAGCGATAAAAAACAGATTTTTAAAAACTTTTATTTAGATTTTTAATAAATCTTTGAATTAGTTTTTTTTTTAATTTCGTGAAATTAGGAGACATCAATACACTTTGGTATAATATATACGACGTGGAATAGATCTTTGGTATAATAGATTTCCTCATTCTGACTAAAACTATTGCTAAAGACGATTAAAAAAATGTTTGTGTGCTGTCATATTTTTCCCGAATGAAGCCTGTTTTATGCAAATATAAAGTAATGCGATGCAAATGGTTGTTAATTTTAGCCATATTTTTGCTTAATGGATCATAGTGATGTTTTTGAACTCTATAACAAAAAAATTCGACGCACCGAGAAGCAATCATCCAATTGCTTTGAAATATCGTATTCATGAGTGTTGTGACCAGATATGCAAATGATTAAATTTTGGTGTCCAATGACTTAATAATTTGATCTCCAGCGCATCGAAACTGCGCATCCACCAGATTTATATAAGGAGCAGTTCTTTAACGTTTGTTAAAACTTTTGATTTGATTGCGATTCAGATTACCTTTCAACAACTTAAAAAATACCACACTGTAGGGTTCTTTATCATTACGAGAAACCATCAGAGTTTGACAAAGGTCGCATCATTGGACTGAAAGAGGCCGGTTGAACAAGTCGGAGAATAGCTTGAGCCGAAGCGATTCGGCGATTCGAAGATGCTGGCAAGGATAAGTGGAAAATGGCAGAGTTCAGCGTCAGGATGGTAGCGGTTGATCTAGGGCCACAATTGATTGTGAGGATAGAGTTGTTGTCCGATCAGCTGTCACAGCGCCTTCTTCATCTCTATCAACCATCAGACCTTTAACCCAAACACCAGTGTCCACCATGACCATTCATAGATGGCGCCTGCACACTGTCGAGCCAGATTACAGTGGTGCATCACTCGATTAGGTTGGAATGAGGCAGGCTGGGGACGTATAGTTTTTAGAGACGAATCCCGCTTCCAACTATGTTCAGACGGTCATAGGAGAAGTGTTTGGAGACACCGAGGGGCAGAAGTGGAATCTTTGGGATATGATGGAAAGGCGATTGCATCTGTCACGGAATGTTGATGATTTCGTTCGACAATTGGAGCGAATCTGTCAGGAAATACCACAGGAGACCACAGAGATTATTCGGTCTATGCCACGCCGTGTGGCAGCTTGCATCCAGGCTAGAGGCGGGTCAACACCTTATTGAACTTGAAACTCTGAAATGAATTATTCATTTGTTCTGAAATTTTCTGAGCATTGTCTTTCTATCCTCCGATTTTAATCTCAATCGGACTACTACTGCTTGATGCGTCAATGTTTTTTGTTATAGAGTGTATTATGTAGCTTCAACATTTCATATCTTTAATTTTTGCTATTAATATAACTCTGGATTCTAAAAGTTAAAGTGAAACCTGTCTTTTCTGCTTGATTTAAAATTGAATGAACATAGAAATAAGAAATTTGATGATGTTGTGACCTAACTAGTATTTAATGGAATAAGCTATGCAGATTTTCTTTTATAGATAAATATTATTTACAAAAGAAATATAAATGATTGATAGGGAACTCCAAAATAGGTAGAAGCAAAATATTTTAGTTTCATATGCAAAAATAAAGCAGGAAGGTTATAAAAATGGATTCAACAAAAGAATGTATCCGCTTCTAACAACAATACATTATCAGAATCAATTTTCGGTGATGAAAGTTGCCATTAAAATTTTTAAAAAAATCCTTGATGAAAAGTAAGTTGCCGGACATTAAAATGGGAAGCGAAGAACATACACGGAGTAAGCCTTGCTCCTGCCTAAAGACCTTGGAAGAAAATATAATGCAGCAAACTATTTCTCAAAGTGGCGATTAAGATTCTCTATCGGATTCAGATCTGAGGATACAACTGGTCATGCGATTCATTCCTTACTGAGTACCTCAAAATACAGTCATGCATTGTTGTCCATCAACAGAAAACCGTTGCACTGACAGCGTCATATTGTAACTACTTGATTCTATCCGATCAAATAAGAGGATGACGTTTAAAGACATCTTTTTTATTTATAGGCTTATGGGCATTGAAAAATCCTTTTTCTCTAGGTTAATATGATTGATAATATTTACATCGCAGTTGGCAATCATACATGAACAGTTCTTCGATTAATTTCAGTGAAATAGCCTCAAAAGAAAAGCTAACAGGCTGTTATAGCATCTGGATACTACTGGGGTAGCTCAAGATCTACAGGGGTAGCCACTGATCCTCATCGGGTGGATCTTAACTCAAAAAAGTGAACCACACGAAGCTTCTCTCACCTCTCCTCAAAGCGATTCTCCCTCTCTCTGCTAAAAATCTCGCCTTTTATTTTATGGTAAAACTCCACCTCCCATTTTCACCAAAAGGAAAATGAGAGGTGGAACTAACGGTTACTCCATAGCTGTTCATAAAAAACTTCAATGGACTCCTGTCGACCATGGGAATGTTCGTTAATGATCCGCTCTCGTAGCTGGCCCTTAACAATGAAAAAAAAAAACAAATTACATTCGAAGGGTTTGACACTCTTACCCTTTGAAGATATGATTTGTTTCCTTGTAACGAAGAAAAACATACGTGTGGTTCTTTATCTGGACAATTAATCATCATATGATATGACTAAGGGGATGGGATCCTTCATCTGGCAGTCTGGAGCCACTTGAAAATTTGAGGGTGTTACACAATTCATGACACAGCTGATTGGAAAAGGCAATTATCAAGTTTTGGAAAACCAGGGAAAGTTATAGTGGTCAAAAGATATCTTAGAACAAGAAAACTAAATCGTTACAAAATGTATTAAGCAACTCAACTCGATATCCCACACCACTCAAAGTTCTTCCATGGAACACAGGTCGGTTAAAGTGACCAACGAAATGGATGATTGTCCACCACTTCCGTAATAGTGATTTTCAGTACGGTTCGAATGGTTGTATCTGGTGCCTTAATCCCTACAGATCTTCTGAAGACTTGAATAATCTTCTGTGGGAACTTGAGCTTGACGATTGATGTAGGAAACGCGTTTCTTGACGAACGAACGCTGGAAGCTCATGTTGTGGTCTCAAGGTGAGAAACACAATCGGTCGTATGTAATACAGAACCTGTTGTTTGAAGGGGTTTTCTCACTGTTATAGTGAAGCTTCTTGTCTTTGTTGCAATAAAATGATCTGCCGCAAACTGAGGCGCAATAGTGTTTCTCTCCCTTCCTGAAAGAGCTAAATATCCTTCTTCCGTAGATATTGCAATTTAAAGTTGACCCTAAATATGCCTTTCAGATACTGAATCTCCAGATTCACTTTGATCCCATAGTCGTTTGACCTCACTACAAGACAGATTGAGACATCTAGCATCATCAGCTTGTGACAGACCCATCTCCAACCATTTGATCTGTCGTCATTGTAATAAATTGGGCAAACGACATCTCCTAAGCATTATTAGACTATCTTGGATATTTTCATCGAAACTACCAGGAACAATTGAAGATAAACAATCGTGCACAAAACACGAAATAATGAAGATTAAATTTTTTGCACACTTTCTCTTGTTCCTATATAAATATTCAAATCTTTAAAATAAAAGCACTATTGTTTTTGTGCAAGGTTTCTTAACCCTTCCGGAAGTGGAGGTCTCTATCCTTGACGCACGCGAATAAACCTGTCACAGGATGGAAGTTTGGCATCTCCAAGCCTAACTTGGAAATGATAAATGACAAAAATTAATTTTAACGCCTAATGTCGTCTATTTTCTATCTTTTTAGGTTATTAGTTTATCCATATGAGTAAACTCTTTCTTTGACAAATTGTGTATTTTTTGTTATTATAAACCGAAATGAAAAGAGAAATGAATGAACTGTAACCAAATGCTACAAAAAATAACAGAACTGACGTAAAAATCCGAAAAGACTATAGTTACAAAGTAATAGCAATAATTTTGTATTGTTATTACTGTGCCTCAGCACTGTTTATTTATAGCTTATCCCATCCCCCCCCCACTAACAGCTGATGAATGAAATACCAAATTGAGGTTGAATATGGGCAAACTGAAGGTCAGGATCCCAAAACTAAACTTATTTCAAAAGAAATAGACACAAAGAGACATTTAGTAATTTTCTATGTCTCTTGAAAGTGTAATTTTTAAATGCACATATGCATCACGGTCCATAAGTTCAATTTTCAGAAATGCACCAATGATATGCCATGCTGTGGGAAACGTCAGCTGGTTATTCATATATGACACGCCCATTTCGAAAGCGTTTAGTATTCATTGCTAGCAGGAGTATAAAATGCGAATTTTAGAGCTATTGCTTTTTTTTTCTACCTTATAAAAATAAGTTGAACTTTAATATTTGGGAAACCAGAATATTATGCTTACCAATGTGGAAATATAAATGAGTATAAATAAAAAAAATTGTGACTATTACTTTATTTTCTTGATTAAAATATATGAAAATAATTTAACTCAAGCAAAGTTATTTCTTTTTTAAGTGTAACAACTTAAACCAACGATGTGACAGAAGAATATGTCATTCAAATTTTAGATACAAAGAAATAACAAAAAAAAACCCCGTGTTTGTTTTGTTTCCCCTCAATGAAATCATGTGTATCAAGACAAAGTTTTCATTAAATTTTAGAGACACAGAAGTATGATAGTAATAAATTTAGTTTTACAATGTCAACACAAGCAGACGAAAAAATAGAATTCAATTAATATAAAAGAACTAATGATTAAATTATCTCAAAACATTGAAGAATGAAAGATTTTACCTTATAAGGCAGAGAGCTGAAGCAACCTAGTATGGTTTGATGGGGGGATCCAGCTGAAAAAAATTAATATAGAAAATCATTTATCAATACCATTTTTTTATTATTTAGGGATTTGTTATATTTTATTGTTCATCACACAATAAAAAATTATTTGACGGAAATCCTGTTTGACAAAAGGAAGTTATGAAATCAATTTTTAACTCACTTTCTTATACTCAAGAATTTATTATTTTTATTTTACACACTTTAATGATTTCAATACTTACACACCATTCTAATATTTTTTATCTGAAGTTGCCAGTTAATCGATTAAAATAAAGAAAATGTTGATTCTTTAAATTTGGAAAAAAGTGACTGTTCCGTTTATAAATATTTTTTATTTTAATATTATTTATTTATAATTTTTAGTTTAATATTATTTAAGATTATTATTTATTTATAATAATTGATAATACTTTGCGTACCAAAATATTATTCAAAAACTTTCTGAAAAAAACATTATTGGATTAAGGATTTTTAAATTATTGGATTAATGGATGAATAATTTAAACAATGTTAGATTACTGAAAGTATTCACATAAAAAAGTTATTCATATTAAATTTACTTTATTTGATAGTGAATAAACAACTTTATTACTTGAAACGCATTCAGCGTATGTCCAGCAATCATAATAATCCTCCAAATTATCTGGTTTTGGAACTTTGCCCTGAATTAATACAACCAAACAGAAAATTCCCAAAACAGATGGAATAATTTTGCTCCACATTTTGCACTTATGTTCTCTTGTTGAAATAGAGTTTCATGTTTTTGCAGCCACTTTTATACGCTACATCATATAAAACTTCATAAAATTTTACAATAATGATATTCCTTCAAATAAAAAATGAATAACATTTTAGTAGTTCCATCACTAGTTTAATTATTTTTTAATATATACTTACCGCTTATAAAGATGTATAAGTAGTTTTATAATGTTTACCGATGACACAAGATTTGAGAAAGGAAACTGGTAAATAACTTAAGAATATGATTATTTGTCTGGTTTATAACTTACTAAACAAGGTTTTTATTTGTTACTGATTTAAACTTGTTTGCGTTAAAAGATATGTTTTCATTGTTGAATGATTTTTTTAAAAAAAATAATGAACATCGGGCAGACATAGTCCAAAAATTTTAGAAATGGCTCCCTAGGTCATATAATTTAACATCATTGCATCGTATAATTTAACATCATTATTGTTGTTTGCAGTCAAAGATATGTACCAACAAGCCCACAAGCAAGAATACAGTGAAGGAGTAAATTCAACGCCACATCAACGAAATTTAGTGACATTTATGCAAAATAATCATGAAAAATGTCGATAAAAGAGTGCTTATGTGCCAGCAAGGCTGTGGAAACCATTTATCGTATGTGTTATTCTATGCCCAACCCTATCGTGTACGGAAAGATTCAATAAAAATATAATAATTTAAAGAACAAAAGAACGTGTTTTTTATATAATTCATATGTTGCATTAATTGTAATGACACCTTTTTATTAACCTTAAGCAATTAGTTGTCAAATACTTTTCTTAGGGTTGCCAAAACGTTACTCCATGAATTTTCGCACATTCAAATCTTACGTTAAATTTGGACCACCCTTTATAAAGATAAACAATTATAGGCATTAACAAATTTAAAATCGAGACTTTGACAAATTCTCATATTTCATATTTGGATCCGAAAAAGATATTTTTGGAATCATGCCTTCCTGTCTGATCACAAGACATCCCAAACACGCTTACGTTAGAAAAGAAAAATTCAATATTTGGACTTCACAAAAAAGTTGTTAGAACAGTAGTGGCCAAGAGGTGAAATCCTCCTGCTGGTATGGTGTGGTGTGAAGAGGGGGTGCCAGTTCAGACACCTTCCTCGTCTTCTGACTGCGGTTCAAAATTACGAAGACAGTACGAAAATAACCCTAGCGTTGCTTTAAAATTTGACGTTAATATAACTAAACTGAAAATTAAACAAACGTTAATTTCTATCAAATTTTACCTAAAATAAAAACAGAGAAATGCTGTCAGTTTAGCACTCATTAAATAATTTAAATATAATAATTTAGTATTGTGACTAAAGTTATTGTCCCTTATTAAATTCTAGTTTCAATTGGATGAAAAAAGATGTCTCAAATACATATTCAATTTTCTGATACTTGTATATTATTCACTTACTAGTGAATAATTGTCGGTTTCAATTTATTCACTAATACATTTAATCCCATATATTTGTTCCGTTTTATTTGCATAACACGATTTACTATTATGCGTACTCTTATAAGTCAGGAGTCCGTTGTCTGATGGTAAGGTCTCGGCCATATGGTAATGTCTGAACCATAAGGTTTTTGATTCGAGATCCCATTCCACCTTATGAACATTTGTTATAGGGGGGCTGTTGAAAGTTAAATCCTTCCGGGCCAAACGTACCACACTGGTATGGAGTCAGGGATACCAGCTCAGGTGTCATCCTCGTCATCCATCAATGACTCAAAATTACAGGTCCGTTCCAAAATTGCCCTGGTGTTCTTTAAAAGGGTATATTTATAAAACTAAACTTATTTGATTCAGGAAATAAAAGTCTAAACCTTCATGTTATTCGCAATCTTGGTTAAGATGTATAATTTAATGCGTAAAAGGGAGGAGTATAACATTTTTACAAGGAAATATGCGAGAAAATTTGTGAAGATAATCTCCTCCGTTGATTTAAAATAGCGTTTTATAGATTTGAATATGTTTAACTGGTTTTCCTCTTTTTTCATTTTAAAAATATATAAAATGTATCATAAATATTTTTTCTATGTACTAAAATATTGTTACGGATAACTAGATTCGCTTGTAGTTGGTGTATGGTGTAAAGACTGTAAGCAGGCCTCAGTAGAAAACAATAAAGACGTGTATTAACACAAAGAACACATGCACAAAGAATATGGCAGATATGTATAGTCAAGAAGAACACAAGACAGTACACAGCAGCACATCACAACAGATAGTAGCCCACAAGTAGAAATCAATCACGGCACACAAAGCAGCGATCAGAACCAGAAGGTGAGTTGATCCTTTTAGTTTCTCTATATGGTCTCTACAACCGACTGAAGTTTTCAGTGTTTCGTTGCTTAAGTTACCGACTTTCTACCCCAAGGCTGGTTACTCCACAAACGACACGACGCTACTTCCACAGTGAACAATAGTATTCGTAACACGGCAGTTCAAGTGAGGGCTTGAAACAAAGTGGGGCTTTGGAATCATAAATGTCGTAAAACCATCTCCCAGAAGCATCAGACTTGTTGGGAATGACGGTACTCTGTGATATACAGATAAACGACGTCACGAGTTCAACGCACCCCGCAGTTGCTTCGCTATGTCTTTTTATGCTAACATTATTCGTGCTGGAAAACAAACAGGGAACATTACAGGTTTGTAACAATACACAGATGTATATTTTATCTGTCAGTTGGTTAAACAGTTTTTAAACAGTTTAAACCCAATTTTAGAGAAGGTAAACATAAAATTTTATCCATATGGAAAACATAAACATAAAGGAAACCATGTGGGAAAACATTTTCAGGAAATTAATTTTTTAAATAATGGTCTATTTTGCTGAATTATTAAAATCTGATGATAATTAAGATGCTAGTTAATGTTTAAAATTAAATACTAATTAAGAATAAATTGAGATAAATTAATAATAGGATTTCTTTTAGAAATTTAACACAACACTCTTAACGCTTGAAGACTTTTCTTTCTAAAACATGTGGATTCTGTTTTAAGGCTGATTATTTAGAAAGTTACAAGGCCATTTGCATTTGCACATGCTTTAAGAAACTTTTACGTATTTAATTAATGTCTGCATCAATTCTAAAATTTGGTAGAAATTTCTTAAGAAAAGATCTTATAAATTAAAATCTAATGTATATTTTTTGTTCAAATTTGGAACGATAATTTCTTAATATTTCCTGCCGTTTCTGAAGGAAAGAATAAGCAATTTCTTTACGAAGAAATATTCTGTAGTTTTAATACTTCTTAAATAATAATATTTTAGCGAAATAATTAAAATTTCGTTTTATATTTATTAGTCAAACACCAATATTTAAATAGTGGATAGCAATACTACTTTTTATTTCAGTTTACGAATGATGTAATATATTTCTTAAGCCATTAATAAAGTTTTAGGTAAACTATTTGATAAACTTCAAAACTAAAAGATATTTTGCTTCACACCACAATTATTAAAAAAAAACTTTTTTCACATTTTTCTTATATTCATATTAGTCTCGTGCTTTGATATATATTATTCCTTTAGTTGAACATGCATTAGTTTTTTATTATTAAAATAAAAATCAGTCCTTTATTTGATATATTTTGGTGTTACTGATATTTATTCAAACTTTTTAAAAATTCAAAATTACAACTATTTTATGACGATTTTCAGAAAAATTACATTACGAATGTAGTCACATAGCTTGAAAGCATTCGAAACAAACTTAAACTTAATGTTTCATAACATTTTACTAAAATTTAACATTTCACAAATTGTAGCCTGAAATATCCATAAAATAATAAGTAATTATTTTATAGATATTTAAGATTACATTTAGTAAAAAAAAACAGATTTTGAATTTTAGAAAAAAATTTTAATCCTCTAACTCTTATATTTTTGGTTTTATTTATATTTTTTTAACTTTTAAACATTCAAAAATACAGCTTTTTTATGATGTTTTCCGAAAAAACCATTGCTAATGTAGTCACATATCTTAAAGGCATTCGTTGTTTTATAGATATTTCACACCACATTTAGTAAAAAAACATATTTTTCCATTTTAGAAGAAAAAAATTAGTTTCTTATTTGATATATTTTGATTTTATTGATATTTTTTCAAACTTTTTTGAAAATTAAACAATACCACTGTTTTATGACACTTTTCAAAAAAAGATACATTGCGAATGTAGTCCCATACCTTAAAAGAATTTGTTGTTTGATATATATTCTATGCCAAATTTAATGACATAGAATATTTGATCTTTAATTTTATATTTTTTATATAAATTTAGTCTTTTATTTAATATATTTTGATTTTAATGATGTTTTTTCAAAGTTTTTTGAAAATTCAAAAATTTTCATTGCGAATGTAGACATATATCTTAAAAGCATTCGTTGTTTTACAGATATTTCACACCAATTCAGTTAAAATAATAATTTTTTTTAATTTTAGAAAAATTTCATAGTTCTTTATTTACTATGTTTTGGCTTTTATAGATATTTTTTCAAACTTTTTGTAAGAATTTAAAAACACAACTATTTTATGACATTTTACAAAAAAAATTCATTCCGAAAGTAATCACATATTTTAGAAGCATTCGTTTTATTTTTAACCGAAAATATTTTCGTACATTTATTTACATTCAATGTACGAGAGATGCGTGTCTTTAAATTCAGATTTTCTTTCCTTTTTTTTTCATTTTTATTCAAAACCTTTCCTCCTGAGGAATTTTCAAAAATTCTTTACGTCAAGCTAACCTCTGAAATAACAAATGAAGAGTTTGAGAGAAAACATTTAGAATTTACATAAATTCGTGACGAAAGGTTTTCGAAATCCGTATGGGCAGACATTTAATTTGAGCATCTGTTTTTCTCTTTCAATTGCAACTCATTATACGGCTAAGGAATGCAGAAATATAACCGAGGGACTTCTGGCCGCGGCATCTCGGAAGTTAAAGAGCAGAATTGGCATTTTTCATATTGATTATACATTAATTGATAAGGGATTAATTAATTCTTTTTAAAAAATCCACATTAATTCATTTCATTCGACGTTTAAAACTTCTTAATACTATATTAACAATTAGTTATAAAATTCTGATAAAAATCAGCCATTCTCTTATTGCATAATTAAACAGGGTTTTCTTTTTTTAAATTATGCACTTTTACATATGATTCCTTCGGTCTGTATTCAGTCATTAATTCAGTCTACATTTACACCAGTTGAAGGCTGCCAAGTTTTAGCTGGAATATAAATACAACATGGTTTCCCTCAAATTACGCTTTTATACATGATTCATTCATATATACAACTGAATGTACATTTACGTCAAGCTGTTATGAAGGCAATGAGCATTAACCTAGAAAAAAATAAATGTAAATTTCTGTTGTTTATAAAATAAGGGCTCTGTTTCCTTAAATATATGCTTTTGTATAGGATTCATTCATGCATTCATTTCAGTCTATATTAGCATAAATTTAGGAATATTATCCTTTAGTGGAAAAATATGTGCAGATTTCCTTTTTCCAGAAAAAAAACACTTTGTTTTCTTAAACGTACTCTTTTTTATATACAATACATTAGTATATACAATTCAGTCAACAATTATTTCAATTGAAGGCCATGAGGTTTTAGCCGAAAAATAATATCACATTTCTGTTGTTCAGAAAATAAAAGTTTTATTTTTCCTAAATATACGCTTTTATATACAATTCATTCATATATAAATTCGTATATAAAATTAAATCTACATTTACATCAATTGAAGGTTATGAAGATTTAGCTGGAAAATATAAATGCAAATTTCTGTTCTCCGGAAAAGAAGGAATTTGTTTTCGTTAAATGTACGCTTTTACATATGATTAATTTATTTATACAATTCAGTCAGTGTTTGAATCATTTTATTTACCTATCATACATCAGGTTTAACTGCATATTATAGTTAGCCTTTCTGCATTTTAAAAAGAAAAGGGCTTTAATTCCCTAAATGTACAATTTTACACACGATTCATTCGCATGTAGAAGTCGAAGACCAGGCACAAGGGTAGCGCATCTTTTCTGTGATCAGAATGTCCTGGGTTCGTGTCCTGGTTCGGGCATGGTTGTTATTTATTTGTTCTATCTGTGCTATGTTTGAATGTGCCTCTATGTAAAATGGAGCTGTGCATGCGAATGTGATGCCTGAGTAGCTTTTCTGTATGAGATGCCGGTCTTTTGTACACGGGTTTACCATTCATTGGGGCCGCAGGCCCCACCATCTGTAAGTCTTGTGAGCTTTGGACTTTGGTACTATTATTGCTTGCTTAGTGAATTAGGATATGCACCATTTTAATTATAACTATAGTCAATGTATTGTTATTGCTTAAAAGTTAGTAAAGGAAAAAAAGAGCCAGATAAGGGTGGGTAGTGAGGAGAGGGTTTGCTTACGTTTGGGTGTAAGTGATTCAACTAGAGAATAAGAGAGCATCTCTTTTTCTGGAGGAAATTTCTATATCTCTAACTATAAACTGAGTTTTCTTAAATAAGAAATAACTCACGAAGGCAATTGTTGGAAAAATAAACTAATTTCAGATTATTTTGTCCTTGCCACGTTCCTCCAAACTAGACACATCCCCCCCCCCTGTATCAAGGAGAAATAATTTTTTTTAGAATTTGCTATGATTGTACAAATATTAATAGGATATGAAAAAGATTTGTTATTTGTCGACTCGCAGTATTGAAAATCTAAGGTTTAATTGAGTTATATTAATTTCCCTTGTTTAGCAGCACAAGGCCTATTTTGGGTCAAACTTAGTAATTTTGAACGACACCTGAGCTGGCATTCTCCCTCCACACCACACAATACCAACCGGGGGACGTTTGACCTTGATGTATTTAACCTGCAACATACCCCCTTACACGATGGCTCTTCCGTGGCTCGAAACTGAGACCCTACGGCTCGGGAGCTGAGACTTTACCATCAGGCCACTTCGTCCTTCGAATTTGAGGAAGACCCCCTATATTGGGCTGTTTACATTTATTTTATTTAAATAAGTTAACTCTCCATCATTTTTTTCAGTGTTTGGATGAAAGGACAAATCAGTGATCATTATGTATACCTTTTAAAGTGAATGTAGATAAGTATGGAGAACGAAACCAAAAGTGAATTTATTTTTGAAACATGCTTGATTGAAAAGTAACGAAACCTATAGTAAAAACTGAAACACTTGTAAAAAAAGAGATTTTTATTCTCGTGTTTTCCTCCAACGGAATATGATTCGAGCAGAACCTTCCACCATAAACTTTTATGTCATGATAATTGTGTTTAACCACTTGCAAAATGTATTGAGCTCGTGTTTGAAGGGAAAGTATTCCAAAAACGGAAAAGAATTTTACGAGTTTATTTTTTTGATTTTTATTAGGTTAACTTTGAACTTGAAGTTGGTTTAGAATAATTTCATTCGAAATGAGTGTGTGGTGAGAGGTATTAAAAATATTTGTGCTGAATGTTTTATTACTATTTCTCAATGTTTACATTAAACTGCAGCTGCATATTATTTCTTTTATAGCAGTTGTGTTGCTCATTTTTTCACGATGCAATTTTTGAGAAAATAGGAGCAAATATCTAGTGTAAGTCATATTTTAATGTGTTAAATTTAGAATGCTTTATTTGAAGACTGCCTTTTTGATTGAATATCATTAAATAGCTTCCATTTGTGAAAATTATTTTTGTTTGGGAAATGGAATGAGATATTACTTATGTCTTCTGTGATTGTTTAAATGCAGTTTTGTGGTGTTAAAATAATTATTTCCATTTTAAACACATACATATCATTGTTAGATTTTATTATACCAAGGTTACTCTAAGAATTTGAAATTTATCCATAGGATTTTTAGAACCTCAAAGTTATGACAGGAATTTTCTCAATTGTGTGACATTATCTTTTGATACGATTTGGAGCATCTTCTGAGAAGAATTCTAGGACTTTCAATGGATTTACCAAAGAAGTGGTGCTCAGAAATTAAGTACAAGATTTGGATGCAGATTTAGTACCAAATCTAAAAACGATTCAAATTGAAATAAGGTAGGAGGGAAAGGATAGCCTGGTTCGAACCCGCCAGCCGAAGGCTCTCTATGTGTGTGGTGGCTTGTACACTCTAGAACTACTGCTGTCATAAAGTTCTCCATTTTCAGAGTAATACCACTGGGAGTACTCGGTCAAGGATAATTGTTCTCTGTTGCAGATCTAAATTACGATTTGTGGATGAATGAATGAAATGCATGAATGAAGTCCTCCTCGTAAAATGGGCTTGTGACTGTGTGAGCTTGAAGTCAGACTTCTACCTTCTGCTAAGATGTCCATACCCTCAGAAGCTACAGACCCTTCCTTCTACTGTAAAGCGGAACACAAGAACTATAACAACAATGTTACGTTTTTTAGCGTAGCGGGTTCCGATTGAATGGACTTTATTTGAGGACAGTACAAACAAATCTTTTTACAGCTATTTACAGGATGGTGTGATAAAGTAAAACTTCAGATAAACACAATCCAACAGTCAGCAGTGACTTACAGCTTAAATTCAATCCTTACGCACAATAAAAACAGGCTGCTAAACAGCTATCGTATAGCACAGTAAACAGTAAATCGCAGCGAGATCAATAATACAACGTTAACAGCAAACATTAACACAGCTCACTAATAACAAGCAAGAAAACTAATCTGCTAGTCCAGTGAGACGCTTCTCTTCCGAGAGAAAAAAAAACTAACTGCCAGAACTATGGTTACCCGTCTCTTATATAGCCGACCGAGTGCTCGCCCAAAAGCGCGCGAAGCAACGCGGCGCTTCACGTACGATCCAGTGGCTACCAGACTATTCCTTTCGAGAAACTAACCCGGTTGGTGCGAAGTTCCTCGTCAAACGTCGCTAACTTCAGCATACTTCCGCGACGCTCGCCCGCTTGTAACAATAAGATCATGGATTTAGAAAATTATGAAATAGAATAAGCTAAGAGAATAATATAAGATATGGTAGGAGATCGTTTAGAAATAGAAAAGCCAAGATAAAGAAAAGCCTGAATGAAAGAAATATCAAGGGAAAAGATAATAATAATGATGAAGAATTCAATGAAAGATAAATATTTTCAGGTAATAATGTAGTTAATGATTCTATGAAACCGAAATTCAAATTTAAAATCTCAACAATCAGCAATAAATTTTTCCTTATTCTATTTGAGAGTCAAATTGAATCTTCATATGTACCTAACGTATGTCAAGTTGCATATCTAGACAGGTCACTAAATAGTGGCGTATATAAATTTATAGCAAGAGATTCAGAAAAAGAATTTCATGACTATGCACATATTGAAACTTTCTTTTGCGGCGACTCATGACAATAGTTGAAAAAAATTCATCTGCGTCGTCAGCAGAAAAAAAACTCGTAAAGATATAAATCCGGACCAAAAAATTATCTTAAAAGACTGTTACAAAAGTTAAGAATTAACGATTTAATATAATTAGTTATTGTTGGTCAAATATTTTTCTAAAAAGAATTTTTCAAAGTAAAAAATCATTTCTTCTACGATTAACTCAGAAAGAAAACAGAATGAAATAACTAACTCTGGGGAACATTAGAAATGATAATATGTGCGCATTCTTGGAATAAGAATGTCAAAACAGCACGCAGGTTTTAAAACATTTATTTTGAGGCCTACTCATAGTAATTGTTGAAAAAAAAATCCTTCTTCGTCATCAGCAAGAAAAAAAATGAAACCTCCTATGCATATTTCAATATATCATGTCAGAACACAATTTCTTGAACGACAAGGCACCACGTGCTTGAGCAAGTTAAATTATATCTTTATTCATCTTAATGGTTTCATTGAATGAATCACTTTAGTAATGCAAATGACCCAAAAAACTTTTGTCTAGCATTTAATGTTTAAAGAAATATCACTTTTCCTATTTATTTCATTTTCATATAATCGTGTGCTCAAAATGACATTTTTCTAGATTTTATTTGTGTTAGGCATTAGCTTATTTTTTTAAATCAGAATTTTTGTAAGAACAATGGCAACACGTTATTAAAAGCCGATTTTGTGAGATTCTCTAAAATTTCAATTTTTCAGCTAGGATCTTTGTTGACACTCATTCCCAAAATAACATCATGTTCTGATATGATAATATAAAATGCAAAAATATCACATTTTTTTGATTACCTCGTATATGCTAGTGATTTTCAAGACGGATATATTTAAATTTCTTGCTGTAATATTTACTAGCCCCCTTGCTTTCCAACCGGTTCGCCAGCATTAATACTCGCTAAAATTATCAATTAAATAATTTAAAAATACTTTTATTATCAATGAAATATTTTGCAAATTATTCAAAAAGCTTTGTCTAGCATTCAAGGTTATAAAAAATATCCCATTTCCTGTTTGTTTCATTTCGCATAATCACGTTCTCAAAATGACATATTTCTATGTTTTATTTGCTATAATAATTAACTAATTTGTTTAAATCAGAGCTTTTGTAAAAGCAATAGCAAAGCGTTATTAAAGGCTGATTTTTAAGATGCTTGTGCAGACAATAATTTTTTTTTATTTTTTGTCTAGAAATATTTTTATTTTTCACCTACTGATTTTTGTTGACTATAAAAACCACATCCTAAAAGCAACATTATGTGCTGACATGATTAAAAGTCCATATTTTTATAAATTAGATTCAAGAATTACATCAAAAGACGATTACAAAAGTTAAGAATTAACAATTTAAAATATTTAATTATTATTTATCAATTTTTTTAAAAAAAGAATAATTTCAAAAGTTAAAAAGCATTTCTTAGATGATTCACTCAGAAAAGTATCTGGTTAATAAAATGGAATCACTGACTGTGCTTCAACATTCAAAATATAAACCTTTCATTTAAGAAAAATTTCATTTCAAGAATAGATCGCTTCTAAATCATCTGATCCTAAACAGGAAATGACAAAAATGATAAATTCTTACCATCTGACTTGAATTCCCTTATTTTAGAAATGATATAATGGAAACTGAAGCTATAATCAAAACCAGCAAAATCATGATATTGTTTGAGTACGTACCACGTATTACAGTCATGCTATCCAAACTACAAGAACGTTGCTAAGGACCAATCAAGTTTGCATTCGTGTTAATTCACATCAATTCAAATCGGATAGCTGAAGATGCCAAATAGAGCAAGCTCCAAAATTACATGACAGAGGAGTGAGTAGCTACAGTCCGGTAAAAATAAATATATTACAACCTATAGAGATCAAGAGTAGAATTTCAAATTTTTCAATTCTTTATTCAACGTTATTAATAGATATAAATTCGATATAGTAATTTTTTTAATATTCCGTAACTATTTAATATTCAATTTTTGTAAATATTCAGTTTAAAAGGCTTGTCAATTAGACACCGTTCATTTCTTTAACTAAAGGAAAATAAACATTGTTGGCAGGAGGATTTTTTCCCAAACGGTAGCATGATGCTACATTTCATGTATTGAGTAAGTATTCTTTGTTTGTCATTATAACAAATATATGACTTTATTAAAGAAATCACTCTCCAATTACTTCAAGAAGCAGCACCGAGGAAAATATCTGTTTATTATGTTGTTTATTGTGCGACGAAGACGATCCATCTATAACGCTTGTAAAACTGATGCCCAACAGAAATTCAAAAATTCACCTATTCATTGATTACAAGGCATTTAATGTCATAAAAATCGCTAATTACTACTTTGTCAAAAATGAATCATTTATTTTATAAAGCTAAGTGAGCATCGTTAATAATACATTGCCCCCCCCAAGACTGGTATAGGCATACATATGCAAATAAGGCGATATGGAACCAATCAGAACACGGTGCTATGGTCGCCAACGTCTATATAAGACAATAAGTTTCTGCCAAAGATATTAAAAGGGCTACTGTTGCGACAATGACAGATTATAAAGATTTAAGTGGGTTGAACGTGGCATGATAGTCGGCGCACTAGAGACGGGACATAGGATTTTGGAGGTAGTGATGAAATGGGGATTTTCCCGTACGACCATTTCACAAATGCACCGTAAATATCGGGAATCCGGTAAAACATCGAATCTCCGACGAAATTGCGGCCAGAAAAAGTTTCTGCCAGAACGGGACCAACGACGACTGGGGAAAATCATTAAACGTGACAGAAGTGACTCTCCATAAATTACTGAAGATTTCAATGCTACGTCATCAACAAGTGTCAAAATGCGAACCATTGAACGAACCATCATCGATATGGGCTTTCGGAGCTGAATACTCACACTTATACCCTTGATGACTGCACTTCATAAGAATTCACATCTTGCCTCTGGAATGTAAACACCAACATTGGATAGTTAATGACTTGTTTCCTGGTCTGACGAGTCTCGTTTCACATTGTATCGAGTAGATGGCCATGTATGGGTATGGGAATAACCTCATGAAACCCCGGACCCTACATGCCAACAGGGGACTGTTCAAGCTGGTGGTGGCTCTGTGATGGTATGGGGTATGTGCAGTTGGAGTGATTTGGAGCCCATGATACGTCTAGATGCGAATCTGAAAGGTGACTCATATGTAAGCCTTCTACTGCACATATGTCTATTGTGCATTCCGACGGACTTGGGGAATTCGAGAAAGTCATTGCAACACCCCACACTTCCAGAATCGCTTCAGGGTGGCTCCAGAAACACCCTACTGACTTTAAATATTTCCTTTGGCCACCTAAATCCTCAGACATGGACATTATTGAGTATATCTGGGGCTTGAACACTCTATTCAAAGAAGATCCCCACCCCCTCGTAATCTTACCGATTTATGGACAGCTCTGTACTTTTCATGGTGCCAGTTACCTCACAAACTACTTCAGACTTTAGTTGAGTCTAAGCTACTTCGTGTTGCGGCAATTATACGCGCTCCCGGTGGTCTTACAAAATATTAAGCAGGTGTGTCAGTTTTTCTTTGGCCCTTCAATGTATCTACAGATATATTATCTGCTTTCCACCAGCTGAACCAAGGCCCAACTGAGGCAGGGACATACGGGGCAGTTGCTCAAGGCCCCCACATAAGTGGAGGCCACAAACTGAATAGAAATTTCACTTTACGTTTCCTTCTTTAATCAATGATTTTCATAACTGAAATAGTAAAGCAGAGGGAGCCCCAATAAGGCCCCAACTAGGATAAGTCGAGCCCTGAGCTCAGAATATCTGTTTGAGATGAACACAAAAGGGGATTTGTTTGAGATCTTCACATTTCCACATATCATTTGTCTTGAGAAAATAGCTCTTGACATAGTTCATAGTTTTATGGATAAATATTATAGAAGCCAAAAAAAATTTGCTAATTCTTTCATCAATTGATGGTATTACAATATTGTCAGAAAACGTTTGGAAAAAAATTGATGACCACGAAATCTGTTTTGAGAAATTTTCGCTTTTTAAGTAAAATTCACAAAAATTTTGCCATTGATGAAGTCAAGTATCTTGAACATTGTATAATTAATTCAGAGATTGAGACAACCTTTAAAAATTACCTGCCTGCACGGAAATAATTTCTCCTTAAAACTTAAAGCATTTACGATTTTGCTACAAACCTTGTTGAAGATGAAAAAAAAAATCATTATTGATCAAATCATTCTCAAGGGTATACAAACTTTTAAATATTCTTATTTGATGAAGAATCACTGAACCTACAGACCAAAAGGAAATAACATTTTTCAAAATTTAAGACTGCTTTTTACAGTCCTCTTAGTTTGAAGCAGAATGATGCTATAAAACGATAATTTTTAGCAGCCATTCTCTTATAACAAAAGAGTGAAAAAACATTCTATTGAATATGCTAATCAAACTTCTGAAAATAATTATTCCAGAATGAAACAAGATGCTTTTGATTTCCATTGAACCCTTAACAATTTCCGAGGTCACATTGAATGCCAAGAGGATACCCAGGGAAAAGATATTTTATGGCAGATATGTTGCTTTAATAAGTAAGATGTTTGTAAGTGTGATCATACTCATCAGGTCAGACCGTTTGACCTTGAACGACCATGCTTGGCAAATATATGACAGTAGTGAAAACAAATCTCTAGGGCATTTCTCGGCGATGAATAGCTTTATCATGACCTTCCACTTTTCAGATTCGTTCTTGAACTTTTACGAACAATAAAACTTTTATGAGCACTAAGAACTCAATTATTTCGTCTGTAAACGGTTTGTCGTTTTCATATAAAAATTTTATTATCATTACAATAAGTTACTTTAAAGAATAACTTTATATTAAAAGAATATTATTATGCCGTATTGATTCATAATTTTATTCTACTTCTTTAATAATTTACATGAATGTATAAAAGAATTAAAAAAGTAAATATCAAATGTATAATAAATTAAATAATTAAAATCTTTTGCTCTAAATTTAATATTCACAAATTAAAATCAAAGTTACAGTAATCAAATATTTTGTCGTTTTACAAAGGATTTTTCTAGATAAAGAAATTAATAATATAATGTACGAAACATAGAAAAAGAAATATTTTCTGATAACTAGAATTAAATAAGCTTAATATCATACGATGATCATAAAAAATTCATTATTTTTCAAAGAAATTATATGATTTCATTACTTTATTTTTATTGGAATGGTTGACTAATATTTCAACAAAATTAACAGAAACCATAAACTAATATTACATTTATTGTAAAATTTAAAAAGGAAAGAATGAAAAAGTTAAATTATTTAGGATTTATTTTTATTAACAAGCTTAATAAAATTTATTAAATTTAAAATATCAATTTAAAAATTAAAATCTTCTTTTTGAAAGCAAATATAATAGCCAAATAAGTTGCATTAAAAATCATTAATCTTATGTTACATTTTTGCGCATGTTCCATTTTTAGAAGTTTATAGAATTTTATTTTTTTCTGGAATATAAGGTGGTAAAAAAATGTATGCGATTAAAAGATGTTGATAAATATTACCATTTATGCTTTGCGTATTGCATACATTCAATTCCGAGCTTCAATATTTCGTTGCCCCCAATTATTCAAATTAAAAAAAAGAAAACACATGATAATCATGTAAACAGTGAAAGAAAGTAGGTCCTTAAATAATATCTGAAATAAACAATGAAAATGGATCTGTTCTTTTTAAAGAGCATTCCGGTTCTATTTGAATTAAATGTTGGAAAACACCCTAAGTAATGTAAAACTGAAGTAATTGAATTTAACCAGAAATTTGGATAAGTAAAAAAAAAAAAAAATGTAATTTTTCATACGCCAAACAGACTCATTTAATTTTTATCTAAATTTGTAAACGAATGCACAGTTTGTTTTCCATTCCTGCTATTAGTCCACACTCTCCCTATATATATTAATATATATTGTTCAAATATTGAATTGTTAATGAAATACTTTTTATTCATCCACTCAAGTTCAAATACTTTTAAACCTGTAGCGGATGACACTATGTTAATGCAATCAGTTTTTTTCAAATATGAATTAGTTCACTATATTTAATTAATTTTTATACTTTATAAATAGAGTTTTAGCAGTTTATTATGAAAATTGAAATCAACAGACAGTAGTTCAATCGGTTAAAGGAAAGAAATTCAATATGTTTCACGTGAAGGTTAAGAATACGAATTCCATTCTTTCGAAAAATCAATTTTTTTTGATAAATCATTTAAATCAATAATTATTTATTAATTAAAAAAATTCTTTACTTATCTAAGTAGGAATTGACAATTCTTTTTAAATATTACTTTAAAAAAAATCTGACAGCTGATGGAAAAAGCATCGATGTAACCTTCGAGCTCAAAAGGATTTGGTTACTTTTTACCATACAAATTTTTTTGTGTAAAAATATGATTCGAAAATCAACACAAGAATTGCATAGCACTAATTAATTACAAAATTCAGAGACAACGGAAAAATCTTTAAGTGGTAATTCGTCAGTAAAGTTTGATTCAATGATGCATCGAATATATACAAAGTAGTTGAAAACGAATGCAATATTTTATAATGTAATGGCTATAGATTAAATTTTAGAATATAATGTCATTGTTTTTTTAAATCTCAGAGAAAAACATAAAAACTCAAATTAAACCTTTTTTTTTTTTGCAAAAAACAAACAAACAAAAACGCTTAGAATTAGAGTCTGCATATAAGTGATACATTAAATAATCGTGGAATTGGCCAGCTGCTAATACATTTCTCTCCTCATATCCACTTTATTTTTGGAACATTTGTGCCTTGAGCGTCTGTTTCAATAAAATCTAGTGCAAACATGAATGTCAGACAGACTTGACATACGTGTGTGCGCGCGAAAAAAAGTATCCGTTGTTATGGGCTATGTATTCTCCACGTGTCTTAGAAGACTAGACAGTTATTAAACTTTGCACAGCTTTTATTTAAAAATGCTTTTAAATATTGAGCAATTTTTTTAAAAATTGCTAACATGAATTAATTTAATTAGAAATTTACCAAATTATTTAAGTTTTTCGGTAATAAATTTGCAGTAGATTTTCTAAAAAAAAGCATATTTATATAAGTTTTTAAAATTCAAATTATTACCTTTACAAAGATGTGAAATTCCTTTTTTGCAGGATTTTCTACAATTATTATTAACTCGTTTTAAATTTAATGCGGACGATTTTGAAATACAGAAACGAAGAAATTCTGATTCGTTTGACCCCCCTTTTTTAAAATTTCTGTTTCATATATTTTTAGTAAACTCTTTCATTATCATGAGTCATTAGTCAGTAAGTATGCATTTAACCCTTAAATGTACCTGCAAGATATTCATGCATCTGTATCATATGTTTGCTTATACATTCATTCATTCACATATGTATGTAGGATAATCCATGAAACTATTTTGTTTTGCCATCAGTCGATTCTGCTGTCCCATTGTAGGACGTGATTCAATGCGTGAATTGTAAAAGGTTGAATCATTTCCCAGAGGACGATAAATTTAATAAATACAACCTTCCCGATCAACGCCATTTGTTGAGCTTTCGAAGCACCGTCACAATTAATATTCAGGCATAGGCCTACTAATCCCCGTACTATAAAGACGTTTCAAGCTCTCAGACTACTCGATAAGTTGTTTCAGTCACATAATGCGATTTTTTTAGATTTCTAACTTACTCTTAGGGGGAGTTACCTAACTTTCTGGGTTTTTTTTCATATCTTCATGTTTAAATCCATTTCCTATCTCAATGTAAATACTCCCCCTTGTAAACTTTTCCCTTTAATGTTAAATAAATTCTTTTTTTTAAAATCTTTTCATTCCTCGTTTGCATTATTATCACGTCAGAACATGATGTTGTTTTTGGGATGAGGTGTTTGGCATCAACAAAAAATTGTAGGTTGAAAATAAACATTTTATTATTTGTATGAGCATCTCAAAAAACCATCTTTTAATAATGTGTTTCCATTGCATTTATAAAAGCTCTGATTTTTTTTAAAAAAGTTAATGACTACAGCAAATAAAACTTCGAATTTTGAGCACGTGATTACATGAAATGAAATAAATTGGAAATATGATATTTTTTTGAAAACAATAAATAAGAAAGATTTTTGGATCGCTTGCAATACTAAAGTGACTCATTCAACGAAACAATTAAAATGAATAAAAATATAATTTCACTTGCATGAGATCATGTTGCTTGGCCATTCTAGAAATGATGTTGTGACATGATACAGTGAAATAAGCATAGCAAATTTTATTTTAATCTTTATTTTAATTTATTCTTTTTGTTATTTTGTTCTTGTAGTTTTATCATTTTTTTAAAGATTTTCGTGAAATATTGGGAAACATCAGTACTAATTATTACTTTATGCGTCATTAGTTTATGTATCCATTGTCATAAATAATTCAATATATTTACATTAAAAATATTTAGATATTAAAATGGAAAGTTCCATATTATAATATTAGAGCATATCTTACAGGGATTTTTAAATTTATTGACAGAAAACTAGATTAAAAAAATGAGATGCAAACCGAAATTGAATAATGAAAAGAATATGGGAGATTATTTTTTTACTTTAATTATACTTAGAATCAACATAATCGTTATTTTTCCGAGTTCTTTCATTTTATTTTAGAATATATTAAAAATAAAAAAAAATTATTGGAAGCATTAATTTGGGTCTGATTTTTTCGGAAAATTTTCTGAAGCTTTTTTTATCCAAAAGAAATAACTGCAAAAACTCAGCACTTTATTATCATTATTGAATTATTGATGTGGAATATATTGTTATGAATTTAGTAAATTATATATCAATATTTATGAATTTTTGTGTAAATATTGTGAATATTTGTAATTAGTTTAATTGTATAAATTATAATTGAATCGTGTGTCAGCGAGAAAAGACGATTAAGGGAATTCACAGCAGCTGATCGCTATATTTGACTAACTTGGTAGTAGGTTTGTTGGTGACGTATTGAGGTCACTACGGTTTTTGCTACTCACTCAAATGTGTAGCAGAAGGTGAGAAAAAAATATTCTTTCCTAGAGAATGGTTGAGAAAGTTCCACAGATTTTCAGAACGACCGCATAACTTCAGCGTTTGTGCCAACCACTATAGTGGTACAATATTTAAGGCACGACCAAATGTGGAAAATCAAATCAGTTCGGAAAACGATTGCGTTAAATGATCTAGCTTCAGAGAGCGTCTTTTCTCTTCGATGTGCGTTCTATATCTTTTCTATTACTCGGAATTAGAGAATTAAATAGAATTAATTCGATGTGTATTTAAAATGTGTGTTGCGTATATTTAATACACGTTTTCCTGGACAATAAAGTCTACATCATCGCATTGTTCTTATGAAAATTTTCATAATATGATTGTAATAAAGAAAACAAACTAATATTATCATCAGTTCCAGGATTTAAAAAAATGAGACTAGAGTGCTCTTAAAATCTTTAATGTTCTTAAATAAGTGATATAAATTTTTGGAAATCTTGTTAATTAGTTTATAAATCAAAAATTACACTATGAATTGAAATAATGATGGTAAAACAATTATGTTGTATTTCATTTAATAAATCTACTAATATGTTGATATATTCATTAACATGAAAATATTTGAAACTTTAGTAGTCTTATAAGGTTTTTATTTTTTTGGATTTGGAAGGCGTTTTATTGCATTCAACAAGAAATTCCATCAGAATTTCATTTTAAATAATATACTATTATATTACGAAATATAAAATAAATATTACTTTATTGCATCTATTTTTAATGGCAAAAGAAAAGTTAATGTTAAACTAACTTCAATAATGTAAGGTTTTAATCCCATGCTATTTCGGGACGGACCATGTAATTATAAAACGTGATTTTCTGATTAGGACTGTATTTAGACAGGTATTTTTTTTTTTGTAAGCACCCTTGACTTAAAAATTGGGAACTGTGTCAGCGAGCTTATCATTGGCAAGTGCCTTTAGAAACTACAACAATACTAATAAGAGTTTTCTCCTCTAAACTTTGGCCATATTCTTTAATAAAGATGAATTTGTTTTAGACTTTTTTTTCAGAACTAATTAAAGCTAAAATTTGACGCATAATTACGGTTGTAGTCACAATACCAAATACCAAATTTGACTTATTGAATTTAACACGTTTTGAGTTATCGCATTTACATGTTACTGACAAAGATTCAGCCCTATGTATTTGGCTCAAAATTTGATAAATATCTACTCTTTTG
>JAOUZG010047530.1:54216-108664 GCA_026289955.1 Argiope argentata
TATATATATATATATATATATATAAAACTAAAACTTCATAAATTAAGTGCAAGCGCTAAATATAATGGCATTCCAGAATTCTTGCATATACTAAACATCAACTAACCTAACCTCAAAAAAGAGTTATGTTTAAATAAATTTTAACTAAATACTGCTTATATTGTGGTGAAATTTTTATAAACCAGAAAGCAACCCTCGAGCTGAAGTATCTCTTTTTCTCAAAGCTCATGTTATCGTGTATAACCTCTCAGATTGTGAGTTTGAGTTTTGCGCTAACCTCACCAGATTCAATATATTATTTCAATATTGTTACTATATTTTTATGTATTTATATTGTTTAAATACCAATGTATCTTTAACTTACATATTAATGGAAATTATATCCTTCATTCAGAAAATTATATTGTTTTACAAATCAATGCAACTCTATGAGAGAAAATAATGGAGATCATATATCCTTGATTTATAAAATTATATTGTATAAATACCAAGGCAAATTTATCAAAAAGTATAAAGGAATTTAAGTCTTTGATTTATAAATTTCATGTTTAAGTATCAATGCAAATATATCATAAAGAATAATGGAGATTATATAATTTATTTATAAATTATCTTGTTTATATTCCCTGCGTTTCATGGTTTAGAATATGAACTTATGCCATCATATAATAATAAAAAATTCAAAATAATAATAATAAATAAATTTATTAGTTATAATACTAAACACACTATCGCAAGTATAGTTTTATAACGTAATTTCATATTTTTAAGTGATCTGTTATCCCTATTTTTTGAGAAAGTTAACTCTCCATATTTCGCTTGAAATGGTTTTCTCATGGCTTTCATTAAAATTGGGATCACAACTGAGTCAGTTAATTTGACGTCAGAAAAAACATGAACAGAAAGTTTATTGATACGAGCAGTTCTTTTGGTAATTTGAGATTTAAAGAAGTCTAATGGTACGGGAAACTTCCGTTGAACTAAAAAATGGACTATTAATTTTACCTGAAAAGGTATTGAAGAGAAGCAGTTAAATAATTCGTCATGAGCTGATCCATCTGTAACAAAAAAATTATGTTTTTAGATATAATGAATTTGTCGTTATGGTTATGTATTACATTAATATTTCTGGTATAAAAACCCTGTCTTTAATTATGAAGAATTGACATCCCTTTTTCACTCCTTAAATGATGGATTGAAGTCTTCTAATCTTGAATGTTAGTGTGCTCTAAATACTGTTACAAGCGGGTGAGCGGCACGAAAACTCGCCAAAGATAGCGACGTTTGGCGAGAAGCCTCGCGCCAGCTTGATTGGTTTGGTGAAAGGAATAGTCTAGTAGCCGCTAGATTGTGCACGTTGTTTTGAGAATTTTCACGAGATTCAGTGCACGCGTTTTTTCGGCTATATAAGGACGAGTAGCCGGAGTGAGTTAGTTAGTTGAGAGTTTGCTCTGAAATAAAAAGCGTCTCGCTGATCTAGAGGATTTGTTATTAGTGAGCCGTGTTTGCGTTTGCTGTTAACGCTGTGGTATTGAGCTCGCTGTTGCTGTGCTATACTATAGCTGTTTTACAGACTGTGTTTATTGTTCGTAAGATTCGCAAGTGACTGTTGACTGCTGGATTGTATTTATCTGAAATTTTTACTTTATCAATTATCCTGTAAATAACTGTACATAAATTTGTTTGTGCTGTCCTCAAATAAAGTCCATTCAATCCGAACCCGCTACGCTAAAAACGTAACAATACTTTTAATCTATTTGAACAATTTTAAAATCAGAATATCAGTTAAACGATTAAAATAATTAATCTCTTTAATTGCATAGTTTAAGTTGCACCTTAAAATATTACTTATGAGATTGCTTATAACTAGATGATGTACCCAACGTTGATCTGGATTAGCCTAAATACATCATGTAGCTTTCTGGCTACAATATTTTATTTCCATTTGTAAGTTTCAGAAGGTCCCAAAAGGTGACAAGAAGTGTAAATACTTTTGTAAATACTTTTTAAAATGTTTTTTGAGAAATATTATACGTTCATATAACGTAACAGAAAAGTTTCAGAGTTGTAACTAAAAATAGAATGTGCATGGAGTATTTGAAAATTGGAACAGTATTATAAAATTTCATTTTGAGAAAAAGCTAAAAATACATTTAAATATTTCTTACTGACCAGAAACATAATTGGAAAAATTTGTTAAATATTCATGTTTATTAAAATAATTGTTTATTTTATGAAATATGTACATCTATAAATGTATAATATTTTTGTAAGAATTCACAAATCATATAAAGGAAAAACTATTGGTGAAGCAATACCAACTCTTCTTTTTCATCAAAAAAAGTTCAAATAAAAATTAGACTTGCTTAGTAATACTTCATTAGCCACAAAGATTAAAATTGTTATATAAATATAAATTAAACTATATTTGCAGCCATAAATTAATAAAATACAAAATTTGAAGGAAATCAAAATACACCTGCTGCATAAATTATATCCTGATGTTTTTCTTTTAATTTGACATGTGCTGATTTTTAAATTTTTTTTATTTCATTGTTAATTATATGATTACAATATGATACATACTTTAAAGATGCAATTTATTTTATATGATGAACTGTTTTTTTTCTGAGTTATAATAAAGCAGCAATTAAATTTTATATATTTTCTTTCTTAAGACAAGAAGGCCTCTAAAACTTTTTTGTTTACTTCAAAGGTTTGGTCAGTAAATTCCCTTTAACCAGTAAATGCAGAACCAAATTCTTTGCCATATTTAGCACAAAATGATAAAAAACCAAAAAAAAAAAAAAACTTGCCTGAACGATTTGAAGAAATTTTTCCTGACATTCATGACAAAAAATATTCTTCAAAAAAGAATACTGAAGTGATTGCACAGAACAATATAACTATTATACACAATTTTAAGCTGATGAATTCATTATTTCAGGTTTATTCATTTGGTAGAAGCTTCCAAAATGTCATTAGAATTGCTTGGTTATGAATCAAAGGATTTCTTTGTCCATCAGATCTTAACATTTTCAGACTTTGTCTGCTTTTATTTGGACGACCTATTAGGCTTTCAGAAGTGAAAATGATTAAATTATTTTTAAAACAAAATTTAGAAAACGAAAAAGGTAATAAAATTAGAGTAAATTTCAATTTTTACCCTGAATAGAACGATTTTTGAATCTAATTTCAAAGAAACTAGTTAATTGCAATTCAAATATGCAATGTATGATGAATGAATAAACAAATCAAAACAAACAACAAAAGAAAGAAAAAGAGAAGTTTTTAACATTTGCCAAAGCAAAAACAACTGCATAAAATCAGAATTACAAATTATGCTCACTAGCAGTGTTTGGAGGGAAACGAAACTGTTTTTACTGCAGCTGTCCAAATGAAAACAAATGGCTGCGGCATTCTAATAACAATAAAAAAAATGCTGATATTGAGCAAACAAATTAATATATCAAAATAATCTTTTTCCAAACGATAGCTTACAGTTTAAATATACATCAAATATCAAAATAAAGATATCGCAAATTTCATCAATTTTTTTACATTTTTATCGTCTAATGTGCCCTTAAACACCAGTAGCGAAAGGCAACATTTACGGCATGTGTTTCATTGTTCCAAAAAAGTGGCAGTGTAAAGAATACAGTCGGCGGTATTTGTACATTGTATGGGGATGCTATAGCTATTATCGTAATTGATTTTAAAGTTTTCGAGGGGGTGATATTTTTATCAGAGCTCTACTACATTCCAAGCCTGTACTACACCCCCCCCCCAAAAAAGTTCTTTTGTCCATTTGGAGGGATTGGAACGTTAGTTTTATGCGAGTTCCTTCCTCAAGGTGAAACAACAAATTATACGAAATACTGTCATCAACTGAATTAAATAAAAGCTGTCATAGCACAAAAAAGGCCAGAATTTATGAACCGACGGGGGCGTTTTTTTCATCCTGACAACTCGAGACAACATATTAATCTTGAGAAAGCTCTTACAGTTTGATATGGATGTTTTACCGCATCCTGCGTACTCACCAGATCTCACTTCATGTGATATAATTTCTGTTCTTAAAACATTCTCTACTAGATAGGAGTTTCAAACCAATTCGCGAAATGAAAACGCACCTCGAAAATTAATTCTTTTCCGAAACACAACAATTTTGGAAAGAAGGCCTATTGATGTTACCTCAGAGATGGAAAAAGGTAATAAAGCAAAAGTGTTCTTGAATAATAAAATAATTAATATTTGAAACTATAAATATTGTGCATTCCTTTCATAAAGAAACTCATGGGACACACTGATATATACCCTCAATGACTTACTGCTGCAGCTGGTACATGAATTAATGAATGTTGTTTCCCAGTTTGGCTGTTTTCGTGAAAAGGAAATTTTTTGTAATATTTTCTTTATGTGTGACATTATGCACCACTCACAGCTCTGGGATTTGAAAAATGATTTCGAGACTTTGATACTAATTAACTGTTTTCCCAAATAATAACGCTTATATTGTTTAAATGTATTTTATAAATACAACCCAATGTGTCAGACGAATACAAAATTTGATAGCCTTCAACACTCATGATTTGCTTAAGACGTTGGAATTTCCTAAACGTAACACTTCATACATATTAGTTTAGTACATCTACGTGCAATAATGTATTGGCAAACATAACTTCTTCACAAAACACTAAAAATACTAAGTAGTAAGTGCTCTGGTTTAACTACAACGTTCCGCGTAGTCTCTGTTTTGAAATAGACTCTTTGTCCATTTACAAAAGAATACCGGGATGAACAAGATTGGGATAGCGACTGTGAATTGGAAAACTTAATATCCGCCAAACAGCATCGTTGTTGATGATATATCGGCTTTTTGGAAATAGATCCATTTCATCGTTGCATGTTTGAGGTCTATCAATATAGATAAATCTAAATCATAGAAACGTATGAAACGATTCATTGTGTTCAAAATTAATGTTCATTATTGTATTATGCGTATAATTTTCGAGTAAATTCAAAACAAGAAGTTGGTGAAGCTGTTTCGCAATCGGATGATTACGGCAGCGCACAAAATAAAAAAAATCGGAATAATTATAATCCATTTTTATATTAAAATATAGTTATAATTATATTTATTTGCAGAATACCAATATTAGAAAGCAGTCAAAATCCTTTTTTAAATATTATACTTTTGGTAAATTAATTACAATGTTTTTATAAAAATTTCACAAATTTTATATGCTTTGTTTAACAGTTAATAAGCAAATTCATTACCTGACACGCATTCGGCATATGTCCAGCATTTGTAATAATCGGTCAGATTATCTGGTTCTAGGACTTTGCTTTGAATTATCACTACCAAACAAAAAGTGACCAGAAAGGAAGGAAGGATTTTGCTCCACATTTTTCTCTTATGTTCTGGTATTGGAATATAGTTTCATGTTTTTGCAACCACTTTTATACTCTACATCACACAAAACTCCATAAAATTTTAGTAGTTCCATCACAACTCTAATTATTTTTAATATATACCCATCCCTTATAATGGTTTAGATCACTAAGGAGTTTTATAATGTTTACTGATTACGCAAGCTTTCAGAGAGGAAACTGCAAAATAACAAAATGATGTGATTTTGTATCTGATTTACAACATTTTAAACACAGCTTTTATTTGTTATTGATTTAAACTTGTTTGGAATTAGAATGAAAACATCATAAATTTCGTTAGTATAGTTTCCTCTCCAAAATATATACTTAAACAAGAATTAAGAATCGTAAACTGGCAGAATTTTGGCACATTTTTATTTACTTCAAATTGCTTTAAAAAATTTAAAATTCATAAAAATAACTTAAAATCGCTGTAAACAAATGATCTTGATAGCTAAGTTTTTATTCTATTTTATTACATTAATTAAAGCGTTCCTATAAAAATTTTACAGATTTAATCTGCTTTGTTTTACAGTGAATAAGCAAAATCATTAAATGACTCGCATTCGGCATACGTCCAGCATTTATAATAATCGGCCAGATTATCTGGTTCTGGGACTTTGCTTTGAATTATCACTACCAAACAAAAAGTGGCCAGAAAGGAAGGAATGATTTTGATCCACATTTTCCACTCGAGTGTACTTTGTCGGTCGAATCTGGGTCTTGTTGGAATCTTTTTCTCTCTTCCCAACCGTTTTTATATTTAATGCTGGAGAAAGTGCCCCATGAAATAATACAATAAATATTTCTTCAAATAAAAATATATATGTTATAGTTATTTTTTTCACTACCTAAATTATTTTTTAGCTTTATTCCCGTCTCTGAAATGTTTTTTTATTAATGCCTCAAGCTTAAGAAAATAAAATCTCTAGATATATTTGAAAATCAAGACTAAAAAACTCTTAAATTCAGTCCTCATTTCGTGTTAGTTTATAGTTCTGTGCAACTGCATATAGACATAAAAAAATCAGATAAAAACTATTTTATTACTTTAACTTATTGACTTGGTTTTCTAAAACAGGAATATAAGTTTGTAATTGCATGGTTGGTTACCAAAGCACAGGATTTAGTATTTTATATAAAATGCTCTTAATCTGAGGTTAAAAATTTAAATAAAATATGTTGTTTATAAATAAAGCCTATAAAATAAATATCAATAGTTGTAAATGTTTCCTTTCTCATATGCAGAAATGTAAAAGAAATTAACAAACTTTAAAGTTAGGATTCCGAAATTGAAAAAAATCACATTTTTATAGGGAAAGAGTTTTTTGGTGTGGGCACTTATATGAGAAAATAATTTCTAAAATGCTTAATGAGTAGAATTATGATATTTATCTCGTAATATTACATAATCTTTGTAGATTTCTATTAAATTTTATGAGAAATTCCTTTTTTGAATTTACGTCTGTTTGATATATGTGTACCTATGAATATAAAAACCTAAAGAGAATAAATGTTGTTTAGTATTTTTAAGCGGAATAGAGAATCATCAGATTTTAAGAGTTTAATCACGACCATTAACAAAGGATAATTCTGAGTAATTTGGAAATCGAATTCTAAAATACATACATCACCCGTAAAATGACTGCACACATCTTGTCTCCGCTGGAGGACAGTAAGGAAAGTAACTGCTTCAACGTGAGAAAGTATCCATTGTGATTTTTAAACAATAAAATATGATGAATATTATTAATGATGCGGTTAGTAAAGACCAACAATAATTCGTGTTCTTCTGTTTGATTCGACATTAGAAGAAATAAACCATTGAAATAATCTACCGTTATTTAGTTCTTCAGTTTTAAAGGTTGGTTATGTTTTTAATCAATTAAGTTTAAATATATGTTATTGCATCAAAACTTATAAAACATTAAAAAAATGTGTAATATCTTCTCCTAATGGAATCAATATTTTATTTTACATTAATATTCATTTTTAATAATAAATGAAAACACTTTTCAATCTTCAACCGAAATTTCTAATAGAAATATTTGATAGTGTTTATTAATTTAAAGTTTTTAAGAGGTATAAAAACTATAGCATTGGCGCAATAAAAAGGCATTATTCTGCTTTTGCAAAAGTTGGTACGTACGTATTATACCATCGACGCGCACGGTTTAGTAAATCATTGGCGACGGATTCAAATGTGGCTATAAAACGTTGGCGCCAACGAAATTAACAAAATAGTGGACGGCAGTTAAAATTTGAATAACTTTTAAAAAGTTGGCGGTTTTTTGCCATTATTTCCAATTTTGTAACATATTGGCGACGCTTTCAAATTTGGCGATAAATGTCCACGGTCTAATTCATAAGCACCCAAAAGTTTAATTTAGTCAATAAAACTTGCAAGAAATAAGACAGTTTTTACTATCATTATTAAATTCGAAAGAATATTAAGCACCATATTGATGTTATATTGTTAATTTTCATCAAAACACCATTCCGTTTTATATTCGAATTCTAGTTTTAAAATCATTTTCGTGGTAACCTTACTCGAAGAAGCTAAAACTATTTTCAAATAAATCATAGGCTTTTCTTTCTAATGACCAGCAATATTATTTTAAAAACCTGTAAATTCAAATTTGGAAAATGGCATTTTCTGAAAGAAGATGGCTCTTTTTTCCACTTTCTTTGTTTATGGTGAAACTAAACAATGCAAAAATGTCCCGGAATGCGGCCTTAACAGAAACTATGAGCACTCAGACATCTGAGTAGGCAGAATTTTGAAGCAGTCAAATAGCCAAATGGTCAAATAAATATTTGTTTTTTCTGACGCTGATTATTTTTATAAATTATTTTTATTAATTTATATTTACTATTTACTGTCATGAACTTATAGTTATAACTTATTATTAAAAGCACATTATCTGTTTAAATTAATGGATTGACAAATTACTTATTAATTATTTCTTTCTATTGAATCGATCAGTTTTCTTAAACCTCGAAAACTGAATATCTAATCAACTCTATTGTCATTTGAATAATGCTTTTTTATCTATTTAGAGAGAATTAATATTAGCAGTACAGATAACAAGTAATATTTAAAAAAATTAAGTCACTTCCTTCCAAGGTAAACAAAAAAAATTCTATTTTAGTTTCTTTTTATTAAATATTTACAATTAATTAAAATAATTTATCAAAAGATAATGGTTATTGCAAGAATTTCACTCGTATTCTTCCCCATTACTTGAAAAATACGTTCTTGCATTTTACTGATTGAGCTACTGTCTGTTGAATTCAATTTTCGTTACAAACTGCTAAAACTCTATTTAAAGTATTAAATATTAAATTAATTTAATTAGTGAAATAATATTTGAAAAACCTGCCTTATAATCAAGTGTCAATGCTCTACAGCGTCAAACATTACCTTAATATTGGGCGTCTTCAATTTTCTAATAATAAATTGCGTTTAACACTATCCATATGAATATGGATGGTCAGACAGACAGAAAACTATTTTAATTGGAAAATAAACTAATAATTTATTACAACCAATTGAACAATGAAAAGTTTTGCATCAAGTGGCTGCTTTTTGAAGCAATGCAATATTTTTTATGAGATGATACATCTGGAACAATAAGAATATTAAATTATAATATACTTAAAATTTTTAATTATATGATTTTTATTTTTCATGGTTAGTAAATTAATTATCGATTATAGACTTAAAAAATATTAGAAAGAAAATTTTAAATTTGAAAAGCCTTTCACTTTTAGTTGTAAAAAGCATTCATATCTTTTCTGTAATTCTGAAAATATTGGGAAATTATACTGTAAGCAGAAAATTCCTCAACAGTTTTTAAACAACTCTAAATTAGAAGAAAAGAGTTTCAAGAATGAATCTAATTTCTTTTTTTTCGAAAGATTAACATAATGTGTTTCAGATTTATTTTTCTTTGTTAGCTATAATATATATTTGCTATAGGATTGGTTTTTATCAAATTTAAAAATTATTTTTAACTGTTGAATTAAATTCCTTTGATGATTTTTGTTCTTTCCTCTTTTAAAAATAATCTTTAAGTAACATTCAGTGTCTTGATTTTTTTTTAAATTTCTATTTCAATTTATTGAACTTTACATTTTTTATGCTTAAAGAATCCAAAAGTTCATTAGACTGAAAAAGCTCGACTGCTAAAAATTATAAATTACGTATTTTTGTTTTATACGAGACTTGTCGAATGAAGTTTTTTTTATATGGATATAAATTATTTATTACGTTGATTTAAATATTGAAATTATGAATGCATTTTACAGAATCATATTTTGTGTAACTATTTTTTGAAGACTAATATTTTATTTTTTCTCAGAAATTGACGTTTAAATACAAAAATTATCTGCTAGAAACCAGAAGTCAAATAAATTTTCAAATGATCTTTGAAAATAACCAATTCTTCTTTTTTATTTATTTTTAAAATTAAAATTTGATACCAATTACAAATTATTGAATTTAACTCTTGAATATTTTAATCAAGCAATGACTTCTTGAAATTTTTTAAAAAAATAATGTTTATATTACTACACAAATAGATTCTCTATTGTGTATTTGTATATTTTCATTGGAATAATTGTATACATTATTTTTCTGAAATACACTGAAAAAAAAATCAGTAAATTAAGACTACAATCATTGCAAGGATGAAACGTGTAAAGAAAACACTGATAGAAGATTTATGTAAAAAAAATTAAGAAAATTTAACCCTTTTTAAGGCTGTCGTAAATATCTTACCACCACTTTAAAATATTTTGCAAATATTGTAGCTTCAAAATTAACCAGAAACGGACAAAAGTGTCATGTTCAACTTGCAATGTTACTTTGTGTTCAGCTCCTTGTTATGTTGTTTCACCAGAATAATTTAAAATAATGTATTTGATAATTTACATTGTATTTGGTTTTTCTACCACTTATTTCATGTGTAATAAATGCATTTAAAATTTTGAAATAACTATTAATGAATAGTTTTAAAATATAATATTTACTTAAAAATTATTTATATTTCATATTTTTCTATCGAATAAGTTAGTAAAATGTTATTGCTTGGTTTGGATTGTGGAAAATATGTGTTTCCACCTCTGTAATAAACTACATTATAACAACAAAATTTGAACAAAAATACTTTTTTTAGTCATAAGTGAGCTTCTTTTTTCCAAATATAACGTAAAATGAAAATTTTGAAAGAAAACAGCTTGTGCCCGTTAAAGGGTTAAGCTATGAATTCTATTTCAGTTTCTCTCCTTAAAATCTTTGTCATCCATTGTTGGTCCCTTTTCTTACCTAACCTTACGATTGAGCTACCTGTCCAGAATCGAAACTGTGATGTAATTCACTTGCTATTTTGCAACTTAATATTGGGATTTTATCATATGTATATGCATTTTTATATTAATTGTAATCATTTAATAAAAAGAAATTGAAATAATTTTTTTGTTGATCTTAGTAGGAAGTAACTAAAAAACATTTTTATATTACTTGTTTTAATGAAGAGGAAACAGGTAACGAATTTTTATCAAGGAATATTTACTCATTTATCTGCTATTTGAAATTTTTTAAATTGTACCTCTTTTGTCAAACTTTTTATCAATAATTTTAATATTATGAAGAGCATTAAAATATTTTGAGATAAAATAAATTTGTTATGAGTTCTAAAATTTTAAAAAAATATGAATAAAATAGAGAATTTTTTTTTAAAAAACTGAAACTGACTTCAGGTCATTTTAATGTATACCAACGTTTTACATTAAATTTGGCATATTTTGTAAGTATGTAAAAGTTTTGATTAAATATTTAAGATAAATATTCTAATGAATTTATAATGTAACAAATAACCCATTTCTCAATAATGCATGTGGTAATCGTGGATGAATTGATTAGAAAATAGGGTTTTTTATTTTGGTTAAATCTACAAATATATCCGAGAATATAAAAATTGAAATTTAATGAATATAAGCTTTTATTTTAAGCTCATTCGTAAATAGGTCATAATTTACGATAATGGATACTCATGATTAATTAGAGAACATAATTTGTGGAAGTGCGCAATGTTTATTGTAATTTTTTATTATCTTAACTAATGCCCAATGCAGGATTCTGAAGCATTTTCATTTCGTAATATATTTCTTTCTCCCGGAAATACTATAAAAAAATACTCATTAAAACATCTATTTGTAAATGAATAGAATAATTTTATTTCTGGAAAATAGTAAATATTTATTACAATTTAAGGATATGTTTCAAATCAATGCTTATTAATTTATTTCAGGGGAAAACTCCGTGTCAGATACTTCTGCATCATCATCAGTTCAGTTTGCATTTGTTACTTCCCATCAGTTTATCAAGCAGACTGAAAAAGCATTTCTGAAAAGGAAAAAAAGAATTTTGTGGATAAGCAGTCATTTTAGCAAAATAAAAACACACGCAAAATAAATAAATGAGCATCATGTTGAAATTAATAATCAATAAATCAACGCAGTTAGTAGCAAACAAGTATCAATAGTTATGTAGCATGAATGAGTCGTCTCTTATTATGATGTATGCGCCTGATAAAGATTATAAACTTACACAAAGTTAAATGCGTATAAGTATTTAATTATTGGAAATGTTTTTGCAAAATATCTCAAAAGAAGGTCTCTACAGAATCAGTATCACTGAAGTAATGTTTTGAATTCAGACCAGTACAGTTTCAAATGTTGTCAATCGAATGCGAACCAGCTCTTCTGAGTTTGATAAATGTAGAAATTAAGAGTAAATTTATCTAAGTATGTATTTTTCTTGATATGCAATCTTGCCTTTGATACGGTGTTGTATTATGACTTCCTCTTAAATTTGAATCGTTACTTTTCTATTTGCTTATAATCAGTTTATAAAACAATATCTTAACAAATTAGGACCAGGTGGCCTGCTGAGAAGGTTTTGGGTTGAGAACAGAAGGTTTTGAGGTTCAAGGTCCGAATACACCGAAAACTCCTCGTGTAAGAAGGTTTGAAGCCCGTTAAAACCATGCGGGCCAATCATCCTACAACTGGAGTGGTGTAGAGAGGTAGTAGCTGTCTCAGGTGTCTTCCTCGTTATCTAACTCCGGTTCAAAATTGTGTTATCCTTCCCAAAATAGTTGCCTATTGTTGCTTTAAAACGGTACTTTAAACTAATCTGAAACTTTACAAAAGAAGCTTCATAATTAATAAATATAGTGAGAAGTCTGCCATTGAATGAATAATTTAAGAAAATATTCAAGGTAGTTTCCTCATTCCTCTTTTTACTCCATTCTTTTGCATCATTTCACTAAATCTCACAATATTATTAATTACGAATTTGCTGATGTTACTTCTACATGATTCAAGGTAGCATATAAAAATTTGACATTAAAACTATGTAAGATTTTTAAAGGCTTTAGAAGAATAGAAAAATCACTGGAGAACTACTGTAAGCACTGATAGTTCTAAAAATAAAGATAATATATTTTAAAAGTAGTTAATATAATATAATAATGTCGCAAATTTATATTCTTTTCATATGTCCTATTAGCAGATTAGTTGGCCTAAATATGGTATCATAATATTTGACATCAAACTCAAGTTTCTAGTTTATTTACATGCTAAATGTTAAAGAATTGGTAAAAAAGACTATCATTAGATTGGTATTTATAGCAAGTTGTATCTGAAATACAAAGTTATTTTATACAAACAAGTGATCAGGTAGAGTTTCAGGTACACATCTGGAATTTGTTTAATAAGTCTAACCCTAATAAGATATAAAATAATCAACAATAAAATCGTTCATATAGCAAGAAAATCCACCTGATACATCAGTAAATCAATGACAGACTTTGAATTGAAGACAGACTGATGATGTGACTGATTGATTTTGAAAAAATAATTGGTATATTTGAATTATATCTCACTTCTAAAGAAAATATTAGAGGCAAAACGTGCAAATTACTTTCGAGATCATAAAAGTGAATTAATTAATAATAGTTAGACGAATTATGGAGAGTAAAAAATGCATGAATTACAAATTGAATTATAAATAAAACATAATTAGGAATAATAAATAAATGAATAGTAAAATGAATAATAAATAAAAAATAATTCGAATAATAAATAAATGAATAGTAAAAGTAATAATAAAAAATAAAAATTAATTAGAATAATAAATAAATGAATAGTAAAAGTAATAATAAAAAATAAAAATTATTTAAAATAATAAATAAATGTAGTAAAAGAAATAATAAAAAATGAACAAATTATAAAATGAATAATGAATAAAATTTACAATAAATGAATATGTAATAAAAAGATAAATAAATAATAAAATGAATAAAAATAAATAATTAAATCGTGAATAATAAAATAATAATAATAAATCCGATGAATAGTAAAATAATAATGATAAATCCGATGAATAATAAAATAATAATAATAAATCCGATGAATAATAAAAAAGACTTACCAGCAATTGTTCAGCATACTGACATTGTGTCGGCATGTTTGAAGAATCGCAAGCCATCTGTAAAATAATAGAAATGCATATTGTGTCGTGATAGCATACAGTATCATTTTCAAATCAAGGTATTAACGAAATATTTTGTATGAGTTCAACGGCTTCATGTATTTCCTGAAAGATTTCGGTGTTCTTTAATTATTAATTTATCCTTTGCCATTAATTACAAGGTAAAAAAATGACATCACTTCATTACCAATCAGCTGACGCTTAACGATGTCAAACTTTGATAATATTTAGTTATTTATAGCATACACTAGTAACTTCCAAGCAAAGATATGCTCCTTTTTAGTGTTAGTTCATGCAATATGTGTGTTATACATTATAGGAATGCCCTGAAGGTATTATGCTATCTTATCAATATGCTTAAGAGAGATCCTGGCTAGAGTCTATTCGCAATTCAAAGATTCAAATGAATGTTATTGCACCTTTCTGCACCATTAACGAAGAAAAAAACCAAAGAACATACCCTTGTCCTACTCTACTTGTTCTATTGATCAATGAGTTTCAGTTTTCTCTATAGAAATAAGGCAGAAACTAAAGACTCACCGGTTTTGGCATAACCTGTCTAGTAGGAAGCACGTCTTATTATTATCATTACCTGTATCAAGATCATCTTGCCATTGAAGTAATTAGCTTAGGCACCGCATTTTAAAATGAGGAGACACTAACCATCATGCCAGAAATTTCGGTTTCTCATTTTTGGAAAAAACCCACGTTACCCGGAGATACTGTTACTATCACAAAGCTAGCGTATTTACCTTTGCATTATTGTTATGAGGTGTGCAATTTTGAAGACAAACTCAAACACATTATGAAAGAGGTACGCTATTTGATAAGCAATATGGTTAGTTTGCTTTGCATATTAGAATTACGAATTTACTTTAACCGAGGATTTATTTACAAGTCTTACATTTTAGCAATCACAGAGTTTTGAAAAAACAGGGAGAAAAAAAACTATAACGCATGATACGGATTTTTCCATTTTTGTGTAGAAACTTTTTTTCACTTTTGAGTGAGTAGTGGAGCAAAGAGAAATGAAATTTTACAGTTGAAGGGAAATTCTTTATTGCAACTAATTTGCATGTTTTTGATTATATATTGATGAAGAATATATTTCCAAAGGATTCATGTAAAGAACTATTTAATAACACTGATCGATTAGTGTAAAAATTAATGTTTCTTAAAAAAAACATTTCATGGCCAATATAAGCACAACTGTTTCCCTTATTTACCGCTTGCATGTGTTTTTCCCAACTGAAGAGCCGAAATTTCCTTAATTCAAGGCAAAATGGTTACATTACTTAAATATCGATCAGATTTTTCCATCCAGACTTTATGCTCCAAAACTAATTATAGCAAAATTCGTTGCTACCTCCTTTTTTTAAAAAATATTTTTAGCAGGAAACACGTATCAAGAACTACATCATTGCATAAGATTTTTTAAAAATAACAATTAAAATTGAAATTTATATTTTTCTTGTTTAATAAAATAAATTTTTTTTAAAAAAATCTTGCTTATAGCGTTTGTTAACATGTTTTAGGAACTAATGAAGAAAATAAAATTAAGAAATTCAATAAAAAAGAATTTAAAATAACGTTACTTACATCTTGATACATGAAGAGACCATCGAAAGTATATTCAAATGCCGTCATCTATGAAAAAAAAAAGATTTATAGGAATGAGATCTACATAATTTATAAAAAACTAAAGGCTTTTAAAACAACTAATAAATTTAATATGCCGAACTAATTACTAATAAATAAATATAATGTATGTAATCTTAAACAATAATCAAGTTTTCTTACTCGGTATTAAGTCATTTCATATAAAGTCCTAAGATTCGGATTAAGTCTTATTGCCATGCAAAAAACACTTACTCTGTTTTCTCCGCTTTGGTTGCAATATTCTTGGATTGCTTCCATTACATTCATGGTTTGGTATTTGTAAGAGTCAGGCAAAGTCGAGTTGACGTACTTGAATATTGGCTGCAAATTCTAAAATCAAGAAAAAAATATTTATGTAGATAAATCTGGAACACTAATTTGTTTGTTCGGCTTTCAAAAATCTTTATTATTTAATATATATATATTTTAATTCTTTTCATAACTATGGAGATAGAGAAGATATTAATGAAAGTGAATAGTAGATTTAAAAATGATTCTTTATTATATCAAAATTACGTTTTAACTGAAATTACATATCATAAGTCTTGTTAAAAATAGGATGACATCATATATTTGCTTATTTAACTAAATTTCAATTTTGTATAAAGAAATATTTTTTAAAAAAATAATAATTTCATTAGTTTGGAAATTAAAGTTTTTCTCATTAATTTTAATACTAAGTTTTGAAAAGTTAAAATAAATCCTTATTCCATTCCTGCTCGAGTTTTAAATGCTGGTTTAGTTTCGCTCATAGTGTTACACTAATTTTTCTCACTTTAAAATTACTAATAAATTATTTTAACACTTTTCTTTCATAATGATTCGATAATTCTAAAGACAGTCTATAATCTTTTGATGGTTTTTTTAGTTTGAATTCAGAATAAATTCTTATACAGATGGAAATATTTTGTGTATCGTAGTATTTTATATAGTAAAAATCTTATATTTTTTATAAAGCAATAATGATGCATCCAATATTAAAATTAAATGTATTTCAACTATGCACACACTATTTATATTAAAATATTAATTATTTGTATAAATTAACTTTTTCTATAAATAAAATAAATTCTCTAAATTTTGTTAGCAAATTCAGAAGCTCAAGCGAGTTAATAGTTGTTCTTTCTTGGCAAAATGAAATTTAACAGTTTTTTGTTCGTCAAACGCATGAAAATATTTTCATCACAAGCAAAGAGTGTCAGATAGCTCATATGTAAAATATTACAAAATGGAATAACCAATGGGAAAAAAATTATGTGCCATTTTGAGTTTAAAAACGAAATAGATATTTTGAAGAAATCTGTGGGCTTTATTTCATAAATAAAAAATCTTTCCTAATCTTTAAAAATAATATATACAGATACTTATACAGATGGAAATATTTTATGTATCGTAGTATTTAATATAAAAAAATCTTTCAAATTTTATTTATAATGCAATGGTAATGTAACCAGTATTAAAATTAAATATATTTTTACTATACATAAAATGTTGATATCATGTATATTTCAACGAATGATTTTATATTTGATAAATTTAGTTTTGCTATAAGTATAAATTAAAACTCCAAATTTTATTAACAAATTCAGAAGTATAAACAAGTTAATAATAATGCTTTCTTGACAAAATGGAAATTATTATAATTTTTTGTTTGTAAAACGTATTAAAATATTTTCATCACATGCAAAGAGTGTCAGATAGCTCATTCGTAAAATATTACAAAATGGAATAATGAATGGGGGAAAAAATTATGTCATTTTGAATTTAGAATGGAATAGACATTTCGAAGAAATCTGTGTGCTTTATTTCATATATAAGAAATCCTTTCTAATCAAAAATGATATAAAAGTCCTATGTGCACCAATGTCAAATCCTATAGTTCAACTATTAGCTAAATATTTCTTATTTAATATAACAAAATGAAAATTAAGCCATGTTAAATAACGTAATTGTAAATATTTCGTACTATTTTCTTATCTGTAAAGATATTGAAAACTCCAACTCTCTGTACAAACCGCAACTTATTATAAATTTCATATAATCAATCGCGAATATATAAAATACTTTTTTAACAAGATATTCTTTAATTGATAGATATTCACAAGTGAAAATAATGTTTTTAAAATACGGGAAAGTTTGTTTTATTAAAAAAGAATTTAGTTGAAGTTATCTGTGATTATGAACAATTTTAAGTCTATACGTGGAGAATGTTCACCTGATAAATTATTGTTCTAAAATCTGTTCTCTACTGCTTCATTGTTCTGGAAACAATTGATTTTATTTTCATCTAATCTACCGGTGCGTCGGGGATTTTGACTGTATATAATTTCAAAGAAAAATTTCTAAGATCTTATCCGATTTTGACAACTAGTTACTTTTAGCTATTGAACTGTGGGAACCTTTAAAATGGGGGCAATTCTTATAATAACGCAACACTACTAAAAATTACTGTTGGTTCATTTACTTTTAATTTTCGCTTTACTGTAGCTTCACATTTTTATTCATCTTGGAAACTAAATAGATATTCAACATAAGTTTTTTAATTCACTTCTAAATACGGAAGGAAATGACAGAATTAAATATTTGATAGAACAATGAAAATGGTGTGAACTTTGGAGCAACAATTTAATGGATTAAAGTAGATAAATTATTGAAAAATTAGCCAAAAATATCAAAAAATAATAGGGAAAATTCAAACTACAAAGCTGAAAAATAGGTAAAATATTGCTCAATGAACATTACCTAATTTTATGAAATGTGTGGAATATTATTAAATTGGTATTATTAAGAGACAAAAAAATGAATTTGGAATTTTCGTAGTTATTTTTTGCGCAATAAAATATTTTGCCAATATAAAGATAGATGTCCGAATATCTTTGGTTAGTTAAAACCTGAAGAAAGCCGCTTAGGTACATATTTTCTTCCTCTGATGGGCCTGCTTGTAAGATATATATATACCAGGTATCGTACTTAGAGGGTTTCAAACGATCGGGGCTTTGAGCGCAATTCTTGTATTCAAACCAACACACTCATTCATCTTAGAATTTGAATAGAATAGAGATTTGAAATCAGACATTTCTATCAAGGCTAAAAATTTGAAGCAAATATAAATAGGGCTCCACATTTAACGCAAGATTTGAATTTGACACCCAACTTGCAGTAAAGCGTTGGTAATCCTATTACAAAGACCCTTTGACAGTTGATAGTTTAGAGTTATGAAAAATGAAGAGTTACTCAACAGAACAAAGTACTAACGCAAAATCTGAATTACATTTTAAAAAAATTGCTTCTTTCTTTACATTGTTATATTTTTATTCTATTGTAAATTGCAAAATGTAGGGTTATGTATCAAATAACAGAAAAGCAAATGTATTCCAAAGCTTTCCAGTCTCATGCACAATTTTTCATCGAAATTCTCCATAACCATTTTGGAAAAATGTGTCACAATTCCTTTGATGCAGCATTGAATTTTTTGATGATGAGATTGGTCGCGTAGACCGTCGATTAAAGTAACCGCATGAAAAATGCAATGGTGTTAAATCACGCGATCTAAGGGTCCGATACTCAAATTTTTCAAAGTGTGGCAGCCATTTCATTATTTTTTAAAATAATCTTGAAAATACGTTGTCCTCTCGGTTAACGATTCATTTTTATTAACTTTACTTTAAATTATTAGTTGTCAATTACTTTAGAACATGAATTAAAAATTGTTGGCAATACTTTAGAACATGAATGGTATCAAATTTAAATCTCCCGTAAACCTTTAACAGCTTGAATTTCACTATTTTTTAAATAATTTTCAGAAGTGAAACAAATTGTCAAATCATGTAACGCTCCATTTTTATAAATTCTAAACTATCAGCTGTCAAAAGCCTTTTTAAAAGAGTTGCCACCACTTTACTACATGAATGATTTCAAATTTAAATCTTCAGTTAATTTTCGAGACTGTCTTTAATTTTCTAATGATAAATTGCGTTTTGACAGACAGACAGACAGATAAATAAACAGAAAGTCAGACTCCTCTTTACTTGAAAAGTAAACTCTTATTTTACCACAACCAATTGAAAAATGAAAGTTCTTACCTTCATAGGCACATTTTTGAAGCATTGCAGTATGTTCTTATGAGCTGATCCCTCTGGAACATTAAGAGTATCAAATTACTTTAGCCTCGCAGTTTTCAGTTAAATATTTTTTATTGTTTCACAATAAGTAAATTAATTATCAATTGCTGAATAAAAATATTACAAAGTAAAAAAGTATTAGAAAGAAAATTTTAAATATAAATCAAACGAAAACTTAAATCATATAATAAATAGATTATATCTTAGGCATAAATAATTATAAAATTTATTTGTAATGAATTCCTTTCAGTTATTTGTTAAATTGCAACATAATTACTTGAAACACATTCGGCATATGTGAAGCACTTGTAATATTTGTCCGGATTGTCTGGCTCAGCTACTTTGCTTTCTATTACTGCCACCAGGCAGAAAACGCCGAAAAAGGTGAGGACGACTTTGCTCCACATTTTGCTCTGATGCACTGCTGAAGTTAAGCTGATTCCTAGTTATCCTCTAACCGGCTTTTATACTCTAAAACGGAAGAAATTTGCCACAAATATTTACAAGACTAATACTTCTACAAATAAGAAATAAATAAAATTTATATGTGTTTTGACTACTTCTATTATTTTTAATTATACTCCCATTTCTTATAAAGGTTTTGGCAAATAAATTGAGTGATAAATAATAAGTGTTTACTGAAGACGCAGGTTTTTAAATACAGACGTTGCGAAATCTCTGAAATCTCGGATTTTCTTATCCATTTTAGAGCTTTCAAAAACAGTTTTAAAAAATTTTGTTGGTTTAGGGGAAACATTAAATTTTGAGATAATTAAAACATGATAAATTTGGAAGCATTATGAACTTAAACAAAGTTTTAATTAAATTTCTGTCATTTTAATATAAATTTTAATTAAATTTTTGTCACTCAAATATTTTTTTATCAATTTCTATCACTTATAAATTATTTTAAATTAAATTTCTGTCACTTAAATAAATTTAAATCAATTTCTATCAATTAAATAAGTTGTTAATTAAATGTTTCTCATTTAAATAATTTTTTAATTACATTTCTGTCACTTAAATCAGTTTTTAATTAGATATCTATCATTTAAATAAAGTTTTAATTAAATTTTTGTCGTTTAAATATTTAATTAAATTTCTGTCAAATAATTTTTTTTTAAATTATTGTAATAACTTTTTTCAGACAGATTTTTTTCTCTTTTTTTACTGTATGTAATTGCTAATAGCGAAATTTATTTTTAAAATCTCTCAGATTCCTCTTTTTGAAGTCAATCGGTGATCAATATACACGCCGAAAGTAATAAGAATAGTGGCATAGTAAATTTTTCCTAAACACATAATAAAATGAATAAAATTTCATTTTCATTAGATGAAAAAAATAAAATAAAATGGAGTCCGCATTTTGGGTTCCAATTATTTTTAGTGATTTAAAATTTTAAGTTCATTGGAAAAATACGATTTAGATTCAATATGTGTGTGTAAAAAACTATTTTAATATTATTGTTTTAAATGAAATTGCAAAATGGTTTCATGTCTTGCCCCAAATTCATAATTTCACGATAATAATTCACTAAGAAATTATGTGAGGAATTATGGCACTCAAATACAATAAAATTTTTAAAATTTAAGGATTTAATAAAGTTAAAAAATTTATTAAATTTCAAAATATTTTAAAGTTATTTTATATTTTCATATTACAATATATCGGGTAATTTAAAAGTCCGTTAATATTTGAAAATTCAATAATTTGTTGAATAATGTTTATAGGGAGAGAAAAATTGATAAAAAATTTTGAAATGATATGGAGTTACACGTAAGGCCAGAAAAACTGATATAATAGGTCGTATGCAAATAATGGAGATATTCAACCAAAAAGAGGAACGCGGTGCTGTCGGCAGTGCGTATATAGGCAACAGTTGTCTGAGAAGGCTATTATGTCGATTATTGCTGTTATAATGACAGGTTATGCAGACTTAAGCGATTTTTAACGGGAACTCATTGACGGCGACTTATCGATTGAAGGGGATCATAAATGAAAAAAATCCTTACACGAGATAGACGTTCAACATTTCTTCACATTGCGGCGAATTAGAACGTAGGACCATCAACAAGTATCAGCGTGTAAACTATTCAATGTAACCCAATTGATATGGGCATTCAAAGCCTCAAACCATCTCGTGCACCATTGGTGACTCAGTGACGCAAAGCTGTTCCGTATGCACATTACCGAGGCTCATCAACGCTACCATTGGGCTCTTGATGATTGAAAAAACGTTCTATGGTCTGAGGAGTCACATTTTCAAGTGTATCAGGTTGATGGCTTTGTATGGGTTTGGAGAAATTCTAATCAAACCATTGAACCTTCACTGCTACGAGGCATGGTTCGAGTTGGTGGCGGCTCTGTGGGGGTAAAGAGTGCGTGCAGTTAGCATGTAATCGGACCGTTGATGAGTGTAGACTCGACCTTGATGACAGGTCAATGGTGATGTTATATCCTTCCTAACTCTCTGCTTTCATTAATGTCCTGTGTACATTTTGACGGTCGTGGACAAATCCAACAGGATAAGACGCCACTCCACAGGTCTACAGTAGCTACCGAGTGGCTTGTGGAACATTCTTCTTAATTTCGTTCCCACTCTTGGTCGCTTAATTCTCCTGACAGAATCATCATCGACCACATGTGGGATGTTTTACAATGTGCTGTACATCGGAGAACACCACTATCTCACACTCTTACGATTTTGTGGACTGCCCCACTGTTGTGAACTGTCCACAGAATATCTTCACAAATGAATTCACAACTGGTCACGCCCTACTGCTGCACTTCTGCGTGCTCGTGGGGGATCTATATGATATTAGATAGGTGTACCAGTTTTTTTTTTCTTTTTGGGGAGGGTGGACACATCAATGTATATTGAAACAAAAAAGAGTGTGTGAAAAATGGTAGTAGATGAAAATTGTTTGTTTAACGCGTTAGAGACCGACAAAGGCCTTTCACTCGCCTAGTATCCGTCAACTACAACTGCAGGCATTGTTGGCGAATATTATACAAGTGTCGAGCATTTGTTATAAAGAACATAATCTTTGTGAAATTATTATTAGTATTATAAAATACAAAGATATCTATTTCTTTTTCTTTTTCTTTATTTTTTGTGGTTTTAATAGGACCAGATGTTATTTCGAGCATGTGTGCAGATATTTTTTACCTTTTAATTTACATTACTTTGTAAATTATTGAATTTTCAAATTTTAACGAACTTTTAAATCAAACAGTATATGCATAATACTTTCCAGTAATAAGCAGAAGTGAATGATAAGGGTTTTAAGTCACAGCATTATGTATCTTCTTCATTTTTTGGTGAATCGGTCATTTCATGGTACTTTATTTTTTATTTGTTTATTTATTTTTGTTTAAATGGATGTCTGTGATATGGTCCTTATTGACCTTTCTTGAAGTCAGAGACCCCCCCCCTTATTTTTACGCGTGAATTGGAAGTTTAATTTCGTTAAAAAAAGTGCTGCGAAAAAAGATGAAAGAAGATACCCGTAATAAACTTTAAAGGGAACTCTGTTTATTCGCACAATCATCAAGCGTAACAACCCCTCATCTTTCAGGTTATCATTCCTTAGCAAAGCATAATCACTGGGAAATGCTATTCTCAAATGTTAACACTGCCGATGTAATTTCCTAAAAGACTTGTGGAAGACCTAAAATATTATCTGAAATGTAAAAAAATAAATGTTGAGTGGAATTTAAAAAAAACAATAATCTGATTTTAATTTGGAGTTAGTATCATTAAAAATATTTATTTAATATAACATTCAATTCTGAGTGTTTATATTATATATATATATATATTTATGTATCTGACACAACATGCATATTAAATGAGAACCTATAAGTTCAAAATTGTATAAATTATATGACTACTTCGTGATTTCTTGTGTAATCTTCATTTAGGAGTATTATTAAATTATAATGTTAAATAATAAAAAATAATAATAATTTTATTTATATAATAGTTAATGAATTAAATAATATAAAAATGTATTAATGATTTTTCGTATGTATAAATTAATTCATCAAAAACAATCTTATATGAAATTCTGATGACGTACTGAACAATATGAGTTTCTAAGATAGAATATCACCTGAAATTTCTCGAGAGCAAGAAGAGCTAAGTTTAATACTTTTGAAGTCACGGGTAAGCCAAAATACCACTACCACTAAACGCAGATATAAATTTCTATCTGTAATAATTTGGATAATTTAGAGTTAATCAAATTTAAGCTTTTGTTTAAAATAAAAAATTCAAACCGAACTTTAGATATAAATTTCTATCTAAAGTTAAGTTTAAATTTTTTATTTTAAACAAAAGCTTAAATTTGATTAACTCCAAATTATCCAAATTATTTTTATTGTGTATATATATATATATATATAACATACAGTTGGTTATCAAAATAATGGAAAACCACATACGAATTCAAAAATCTTTATTGAAAAGGTATAAATTTCCTTCTGGGATGTAATACAGTTTGAATTAATGAATATTGTTTGAAAGATATTTTCATCCAATCAAAAATAATTCATCTAATGAATATTGTTTGCACCCTTCCTTCTTCATGGATATATTTTAAATTTTCAGAAAAACTACCGGCGGAGGATAACGATTCAGAATTGAACGCTTTAAAATAGATGAAACTTAATTATATTCAGCTTGGGGGACTGAACGAGGTAAGGTAGATGTTTCTATTCCTCTACTTCCTTATATAACTACAAATTGACAAGTCATGCTATATGAATGCTAACCTTATTTTCCTGGAAAATTCCATCTCTAGAAAACAAATCTTCAAAATACCTATAGCTAACAAGGTCGTCATTGGATTTACCTGGTCAGTTATAACTTCCTTATACATTTTTCTCATCAATCCTTCTTCTTTAGGGTTATAAATAGACCGGCAGATAATCCCGACACAGCTTCCCATATCATCACAAATCCATGTCCATGGCTATCAATTGTAAGAACACAACCACTGATACTTTTCGTCAATGAATTTTTAGAAGACCACACTCCGATTATTCCAACTGTTTAAGGGGTGTAACGTGGAACCATAAGCGCTTTTCAGGTAATCACTTTTCACCTTAGAATTTCCCAAATAGATACTTTTTAAAGATTTTTTTAAAAAAATGTTAGTTTTTGTGACTGTTATGTTATTTCTTTTAGATACTTTTTTAGATTTTTTTTTTCAAATTTTAGTTTATGTGAATGGTATGTTATTTCTTTTAGATACTTTTTTAGATTTTTTTTTACATTTTAGTTTATGTGAATGTCATGTTATTTCTGATAGATGTTTTTTTAGATTTTTTTTTCAAATTTTAGTTTATGTAAATGTTATGTTATTTCTGATAGATACTTTTTTTAGATTTTTTTTCTTTCAAATTTTAGTTTATGTGAATGTTATGTTATTTCTGACTGCATTATATTGTAGCTCAAAATTTCTTATTGATATGGCTATTTCAAGTTGTATTCTGTAGTGGCATGAAGAAAATGGAGCACAATATCATTATCAATTGTGACTAAGAAGCAAAAAAAGGGAAATTAAAATATTTCCAAAAAATTAATAACATAAAAGAGAGGCATTTTAATATTTAAAAAAATCATTATTATTTGTAAAAAAAGTAATTACCGAATTAAAAGAACAGAAATTTTATCCTTCATAGTTTAATGTTTGCGCCCCTTACATCAAATAAAAATTGCCCTGAAATATTTTACTGTGCGTTAGTACTTTTTTCCTTCTGTATTAATAGAATCTGCAATGTTTATGTCTCATAAAACCGCGAGTTTTCATTGCTAAATGTAAACATACTCCCCTTTCACCTTTCCTCTCACTCCAGACGCCATCATTGTAGGAACACTTAAAAGCGTCAACGTCATAGTTTCCCCAGCTACTTGCAAAATTTGACCTCTTTGAAAATCTGCCATATCTACAACTTCACTAAAGCTATTTCATATTACCTACTGATTTGATAAAAAGTCATAACTTTAGACACGGTCATTGTAGGAGCCTTTAAAAGCTGAATTGTTGTTGTTACTCCGGCTTATTTGATAGTTAAAAGTCTACCTTATCTACAACTTCATTAGTTGCTTCATATAACCTACATTTTTGATAAAAATTCAAAACGTTTACAACTTTTTGGTTTTACCTCAAACTATTATGATGCATGTTTTATGTATTAAAAAGAATTGATAGCTAACATCATATTTTGAATGCTTATAAGGTACGATCTTAAATATCACTCTTATTTACTGATTTTTCCATTATTCTGACAACCACCTGTATGTAGTTTTGTGAATGTGGAAAATAACCATTCTTATACCTAACATAATTAATCAAAAACTGATAATGGTGAAGTTCCAGTGAAAGTCAGCTTTCCATAATGCTTAAAAGACAAAATATCTAATGAATTTAATCTAGAATCAATACCTTAGTTTTTGTAGCTGACATGCAGCGTAAGTGTTTCTAATTTCAAAATATTTTTCTAATTTGGCTAGCATTTCGATTAATTGTCTTGATTATAAGTACTTTAATTAATGTCTATTAGATATCTTGGCATATAAGTGCTTATAATTGTCTCAAAGCTATTGGGTATTAATTTAGTTTATTCATATTATAAAGGAGATCTAAGGGCACATTTCCAATTAATTGCATGTATGCCTATTGATTCTGTTTTGGAAGACGAGTCTTTAAGCTATATATTTTATATAAGCTAAGACCATGTTGCAAACATCTTGCTTTAGAAAGATATCTTTAGCTTTATACAATGGGTCCATAGTATTAAGGAATATTGTTAGAAAATAGGTGAATTTTTGAAGCGAAGAAACTGAATTTAGATGAGTAATTAATTAATGGGAAAAAATGACATATTTTTGCATTAGATAGTATTGAATGATTGATCATATGAGTCTTTATCTTAATGTTAGTTGAATGAAACTTTACTTTAAGCAATAAATGTTATTTAAAAATTCGAACCTTCTAGTAATTTTCTTTCAATCTTACAAGACTATTTAAATTTTCAATACAATTTTTTTCGTAAATTATGATGGTGTTTATCAATTTAGAAGGAATATACGGTGATAGAATTAGAGAAGAATCATTCATCTGCATCTCTACTATTGTTTTTATCAATAGACCTTTCTAAAAATATATCAGTTTCTCAATCTCTATATTTGTTGAAAATATTTAAGGGCCAAAATGTAATAACGTTAGTATTTAAGAAACAAAAATCAAATCTAAGTCTTTTTTAACTATTTGACCTATGCTAAATACTTGAAAATAATGCAAATTTTTTTCGTTTCCATTATTTGAAATTAATACATTGTTGAAACTGTAAATTATATATATTTATATTTTCAAAAGAACAACATCAGCATAAAGTGTCTTATCAGTCATTTTATATTGAAGATAAGAGACAAAAAATGTAAATAATTCAGAATAACATTAAATAATGAAATAAAAAATCATATCTTACTCGAACAGAATAAGTTTTTTTTTTTATGATTTGAAAATGTGAAGATTATTTAGTATTTAGTTAAATATAAATATATGTTTTTTTTAATTAATGTCAATTGTTCTTTAAACACAGTATAAAAAAATTTAATTTACATGATTTCGGCTAAAGAAATTATTTTAATCTGTATATAAATGTATATCATTTTAAAAAAGATATATTTTTAAAAATTTAAAAAGTTTGTTCTTCCAGTTAAGTAACAGTTGCAGTTATACTAAAAGTAAATATTCTTTAAACAATTTAAACAATTCCTATTAAACTCTTTTAATATTTTTCCAATTATATGAATGTTTAAAAATTTACAATGTTACAGCTATACTCTAATTCTGAAGTTATTGGAGCATAACACTCCAAATAGAAAGTTTTGTAAAAGTTGTTATTATAACTCTAAATCATATGAACATAATTTATGAGAATTAATCGAATCTCTTTGTTTGAAAAAATTAATACAAAAAATTCCATATTTTTTCCCTTTTGATTTATAAATTACATTTATTACAGAATGGGATGTATCACATTTTAAAACCATTTTTAACTGTTAAATTAAAATCCTTAGCCGGTTTGTGTCCTTACCTCTTAAAATAATCCCTAAGTTATGATTTGCATTTTCTCATTCATAAACTTCCGTTTACTTTTATTCATAAAAAATTTTAATGTTTCCCTATATTGTGAACACTAGATATTTTTAGAATTGAAATTTGATACTTTTTTGCTTTTGTAGTAGGTTTATCAAGGGGATTTTTATATGTTTATATAATTATCCTAATGTTTATAGGAATATTGCAAATATGAATGTATTTTATAGGATTATGAAGTTTCGGCAATTTCTTGAAGAAAAATGTTTTATTTTTTTTGTAGTAAGTTAATGCTTAAATAAAAAAAAAATCTTTCACTAACTAAAACCTAAATAAATTCTTGAAAGGTTAAACCACTAAATTATTTTAATAACTTTTAAAATGAAATCTGTAATTAAATACTAATTAATGATTTTTAAATTCTCACACATTTTAATTAAATTATGATTTCTAAAAAATGTTTGAGGAATATTATTTATCGAACGAAATATACTGAGCAGACAGATTCCCGATATTATTTTCATTAGAATAATTATATGCATTATTTCTGTGAGATATGATAGCAGTAAAAATTATGTTTACGAAACTGCTTCTTATCCGTCATTAATCGTCATCTGACCACGGTGCAAAATTACGAGGTCAGCCCTAAAATAGCACAAGTGTGGGCGTTAATATAATTAAACTAACTATCCGTAATTAATGACCCTTTGAGAATCCAGGTACGATTTGAACTCCACAGTCACTTGGGCAACCGTTGTTTTCTTCCCAGACATCTCAATCCGTTTCAATACATTCTCAATCAGTTTCTACTTATTCCCACCCTTTTGATTTATCAAACTTGCCTTGCCATGGTAGTGGTCGTGACTTTAGAACCGTACTGTAGAAGCGGTTAAATGCTACAATGCCTTAGGTCACAACTGCCAACTACATTTTGATCACTTTGAAAGCCTGCGACGTCTACAACTTCACTATAACAATTTCATAATGCTTACGTTTTTAATAAAAAATATATCTTCTAGAGCTATACTAGCATTACATCGAACCACCATGACTATAATATTTGTATTAAAAAGATTGTTAACACATTTTTTATGCTTATAAAGCGCTATATGAGCTACATAATATTATCATAAAGCGTGTGTAAACTTTACTCTTATTCATATATTTCCGTTATTCTGATAACCACATGTACGTAGAATACATTTTTTACGAATGTAGGAAACTCATTAACAGGAATTCTTATACATAATTTATCAAAAATTACTTCAACAATTAACTCTTTCCATTATGTGTAAGCAACATGATATCTCATGAATTTACTCGAGAATTATTACCACACTTTCTGTAATTCAAAAGTAATCAAAGTATTTCTCGTCCAAAATATTTTTCAAACTCGGAAAATAATTTGATAACTTTTATTTGATTAAAAGCAATAATCTTAATGTTTATTCGGTATGCTAACATAGATTTTCATCTTTCAACCATTGAGTTTTCCTTTATATTCTTCATAATATGTACATCTATATGAATACATTTCAATTGCTTTTGTATATGCCTATCGATTATACCTTGGCAATATAGACAAGCAGTTTTTTTTGCCTAACTAGGCACCTTTGGGGCAATAATTTTATATAAACTCCATGCTCCAAAATTCTTCCTTTCAAAAAAATATCCTTTGATCTAAGGAATAAGTCAACGTAAGAATTCCATATCAGATGTGAATTTTCAAATAAGGAAAAAGAATTTAGATTACTAGTTAATTTAAGGAAATAAATAAATTTGCATATTATTGCCTCAGAAAACATTAAATTTTTGTTCATATGAATTTTTATATCATTATTATACGAGTGAACATTTACTTAATGCATTAAATATTATTTTAAAAAATCAAACATTCTAGTAATTTGCATCCAATAAAACATCCTAAATCTTTAGTATTTAAATTTTTATTAAAATATTTAGTAAGAAATTAATTTAATTTCTTACTAATTATTTAAATATATTAATTTCAACATCATCTGGTTATAATAATTTATAATGGTATTTATCAAAGTAAAATATGCAATAATACCAAAATTATAAAAGAATCGTTCATTTACTATTCTGCCACTAATATAATCTGTTCAGCAAATCTTGGTGGATTACATTGGTTTCGTTTCGTTTTTTTTTTTTTGCATAGGTACCATAGTTTTGGCCATACTGAGCAAAACTACGTAAAATTATTTCAAATTAAACAAATTTAAGAAGAAATATGCTTTTTTTATTTCTCGAAATTTTGAAAAGTTTGTTTACGTGAATACTCATGAAATAACGAATGAAATCCTGGTTTCCATTTCAAAAATTATTTTAATTCATATAGAAATGTCTATTCTTATAAAAATATTTTTTTTATTGTTTTTCCTACTAAGTAACAATTATAATCATTCTAAAAGTAAATGTCCTTTTTAAAAAGAAGCCTCTCAATTACATTAATGTTTAAAACTTTCTTATTTAATACCTCTTCTAAGTTTCCGAAGTTATTGGAACATTATACTTCATACAGAAAGTAAGGAATGCATTAAAAAAATTGCTTTGGAAAATTTGCTCTTTCTGTGAAGTAACAACTGCAGTCATGCTAAAAGTAAGTAACAACTGCAGTCATGCTAAAAGTCAACATCTTAAAAATGCAAAAAACTATTCATAATAAACTATTCCAAACGTTTTATATAGATCCTCCAGTTATTATTTTATAGCATTTCTATAATTATGAAATTATTTTAACATTACACTGATAAATCTTCAACATTTGTTATAACAAGCTATAATGTCTTTTCATTATAGGAATGGTTTTTATCAAATTTTAATAAATATTTTAAACAGCTGAATTAAATTCTTTGATAATTTCTGTCCTTTCCTTTTTTAAAAATAATTTTTAGGTATCATTTCCATTTATTTAATTTAACATTTCTTTTTCCATTTATTTTTATATTTAAATAAATCCGACATTTCATTAGATGGTTAAAGCTAGACTGCTAGCTATCAGAAAGTAAGGACTATTTTTATAAATAACTTGTCAAATGAAGATTTTTATATGAATATAAATTATTTATATTGTTGATTTAAATATTTAAATTATGAATGTGTCTTATAGTATTATATTTTGAATAACAATTTTTTGAAGACCAAAGTTTCATTTATTCTCATAAACTGGCGTTTCAATACTAATATTATATGCTGGAAACCAAAAGAAAAACAAATTTTTAAAAGTCATTGAAAACCAACTAATTCTTTTTGTTCATTATTAAAATTAAAATTTGAATCTAATTATAAGTTATTGAATTTAATTCTTGAATACTTTAAATTGAAATTGATTTCTCAAAATTCTTTGAAGAATATTGTTTATAAAAAAATATACTGGACAAAAAAATTCTCCGTTTTATTTTCATTGGAATAATTTTATACATTATTCTAAGAAATATACTGAAAAAAATCTGTAAATTAATTCTACAGTCTTTACTAGCACGAAACGTGTTAAGTAAGTGTAATGGAAGTTTTAATGCATCAATCTAATTGCAGAAGAAAGAAAAGAAGTTTATCGGATCTATGAAATTTTTTTTAAGTTAGAAATTTTACTGGGAAATTATTGAATGCATTGAGAAAATATTTCTGTTTTTAATTAATTAAAAAAAGAAAGAAGAAAATTTCGAAATTTCGGAAATTCTTAAACGACGTTATTTTTTTCTCTTAAAAAATTTCAAATTAACATAAAAAGAGCATTTTATTAGATATTTGCTTTTAATCTAAGATAGCTGTGCAATATTATAAGAAAATAAGTTTACTTTAATGTCTCTATTCTCTGATTGAAGCAACACTCATTTATCAGCAATTATGTGAAGTACGCCGTGATTTTTAATAAAGATTAAACAAGTAACGAATTTTTTTCAAGGAATATTTATTCGTTTATCTGCCTTTTTAACAATTTTAAATCGTTTATCCTTCATCAGATTTATTTTCAAAAATCTTTTATTATGATTAAGAATCCTTGAAATAATTTAAGATAAAGATTAAAATGAAATCTGCTATGCATATTTCAATGTATCATGTCAGAACATTTCTTTAACGACATAACACCACGTATTCGAGCAAATTAAATTATATTTTCATTCGTTTTAATTGTTTCTTTGAATGAGTCACTTGCGCATTGCAAATGATCCAAAAAAACTTTGCCTCGCATTTATTGTTTAAAAAAATATCACATTTCCTATTTATTTCATTTCATATAATCACATGCTCAAAATGATATTTTTCTAGGTTTTATTTGGTGTAGTAATTAAATTTTTATTTTTTTTAATCTGAGCTTTTAAAAATGCAATGGTAACTCGTTATTAAAAATGATTTTTTGAGATGCTCGTGATGATAGTAAAATTTTTAATTTTCGCCAACGGATTTTTTCCGGAACACCTCATCCCAAAAAGAACATCATGTTCTGACATCATAATAAATTAAATTTGTCACAAGTTTCAAAATTGTAAAATATTGCATAAAACAGGATATTTTTTTTAAAAAACCTGATGTGAATTCCTGCCTTTTCACTTTACAATGACTTTTTACATTAAATTTAGTATATTTTATAAGTATGTAATTTTTTTAGAGTAAATATTTCAGACAAATATTCTAATAAATATATAATGTAACATATAATACATTTCTCAATAATGCATGTTACAGTCGTGCATGAATTTATTTTAAAAAATTTATTTTGTTAAATCTACAAATTTATCTGAGAATATAAAAATAGGGATTTAATGAATATACGCTTTTACATTATGTTCCTTAGTAAATAGGTCATAATTTCCAATAATGAATTCTCATGATTAATTTGTGAGTATAATTTGAGTAATATTATTGATGGAATTTTTTTATTATCTAAACTGACGCTCAATGCAGGATTCATTTCGTAAAATATTTCTTTCTCACGCAAATAAAAAAAAACTCATTCAAAACATCTATTTGTAAAGGAATAGAATAAGTTTATTTCTGGAAAATAGCTAATACTTATTACAATAAAATGATGTATTTCAAATATTGCTTATCAATTTATTTCAGGGGAAAACTCCGAGATGCATCTGCGCCATCAGTTCAGTTGGCATTTGTTACTTCCCATCAGTTTATCAAGCAGACTGAAGAAGCATTTCTGGAAAAGGAAATTTATGATTAAAGAATCGCATTCACAAAACAAAACACACACACAAATAAACGAGAATCATCTTGTAATGAGCAATCAATAAATCATCGCTGTTAGGAGCAATCAACTATCAACTAGTTATGTGACGTAAACGGGCGGTGGAGACCTGGTGGCAACGTTTCGGCTCGCGAGCTTTAGGATTTCAAGTTCGAGCCTGTATTCCACCGAGGAATCGACGTCTAAGGAGGTCTATTTCTAAAGTTAAATCCGCCAGAGCCAAACGTTCATCTGATGGTGTGCTGGCCCATGTGTCTTACTCGTCTTCTGACCTCGGCTCACACTGGCGAGGTCAGTCCCAAAACAGCCCTAGTGTTACTTTACAAGGTGCTGTTAATGTTACTAAACTATGTTGCATAAATAACGAACCAGAAACATATATTTACATTTCCTTATTCCTCTTTTTATTCCACTCTATTCAATGATTTCACTAAATCTCACAATATTATTAATTGCGAATTTGCTGATGCTACTTCTGCATGATTGAAGGTGACACATAAAAGTTTGTCTTTGTAACTATCTAAGAGTTTTTACATGTTGTAGAAGAATAAGATTTCTGGAGAATACTATAATCACCGGTATTGCTAAAATTGAATTTTTTGTTTAAAAAAAGTTATAATAATACAATAATATTGCAAATTAATATTCTTTTATCAGATTAGTTGGACTAAATATGTTATTACAATATTGGACACTAAACTCACATTTCTGGTGCATATGCGAAATTTTGAAGAATTGGCAAAAAATGCAATCATTAGATTGGTATACATATCAATTTGTATCGGAAATACTAAGTTATTTTATGTAAGCAAGTGATCAGGTAGAATTTCATGTACAAAAGTCCCATCTTAAATCGATAAATAACTCTAACTGCTAGATACAAAGCTATCTATCAACAAAGTAATCAATAGTAAAAATTTTCATATGGTAAGAAAAGTAACCAAATAATTCAGTAACTTAATGACAGATATGGAAGCAAAGATAGATTGATGATGCGATAGATTGAATTTGAAAAAGCTAATACTGTCATATCATAAAAGTATTTGAATTAGATCAAACTGCAACAAAATATTGGAAGCAAAATTTGCAAATTGTTTTCAATATCATAAAAGGAAAGAAATAAAATGCTGATTTAATAATAATTCGATGATTTATGGATAGTAAAAAAATGAATGAATTGCAAAATGAATAATAATTAAAATATAATTAAGGAGTAATAAATGAATGAATTATAAGAAAATGAATAAATTATAAAATGAATAATGAATAAAATATACTTAAGATCAATGAAAGAATAAATAATAAAAAATGAATTAAGGATAAAAAGATGAATAAATAATAAAATAATAATAATAAAATATGAAATCATGAATAATAAAATAATAATAATAAATCATACGAATAATAAAAAAGACTTACCAGCAATTGTTCAGTATACTGACATTGTTGCGGCATGTTTGAAGAATCGCAAGCCATCTGCAAAATAATAGAAATGCATATTGTGTCATGATAGCAAACAATATCACTTTCAAATCAAGGTATTAAAAAAATATTTTATCTGTGTTAAATGGCTTCATATATTTCCTGGAAGATTTTGGAGTTATATAATTATTAATTTTTCCTTTGCCATTAATTACAAGGTTAAAAAATGAAATCACTTCATTACCAATCAGCTGACGCTTAACGATGTCAAACTTTGCTAATATTCAGTTACTTATAGCACGCGCATGTAACTTCCAAGAAAAGATATATTTCTTTTTAGTGTTAGTTCATGGAATTTGTTTTTTAAAAATGATAGGGATGCCCTTATAGGGATTTTTCTATATTTCCAAAATTCCTGCTAGACAATAATCGAAATTGAAAGATTCGTACAAAAGTTGTATCACATATTTGCTCCACTAATAAAGAGAAAAACCATCCACCAAATCCTTCTCCTACTGTAGCATATAAGATTAATGAATTTCAATTGTCTGGACAGCAATGAGGCAGGAACTGATATCTCATCGGCCTTGAACTAACCTGCCTCGTAGGAAGAACTTATTCTTGGTACAACATTTCCTGATCGAAGCACCATTGGAGTGATTAGAGTTTACACTACATTTTGTATTGAGGATGAACTAATCATCATACGGGAAACTTTTGATTCTTGTTTTTAAGATCCACATCTAATCTCGTTTACCCGGGGATACCATAACTGTATCAAAGCGACAGTAGTTGCTTCGTATTACTGTGGTGAGGAGTGCAAATATGAAGACAAACTCATATACATTATGCATAAGGCACGTTAATCACATAGATAATATTATTAGATTTCTTTGTATAATAGAATTACGAATTTACTTTAGTAGATGGTTTCTGTGCAAGTCAAGTCTTATGTAAAGTAGAAATAATAAGGCTGAAAAAACAGAAAAGAGAAAAATTTGTAATGTAGGATCCGTCATAATACTTATCTATCCAATGTCGAAATAGATATAGTATTTATCTATCCAATTTATTAAGTCGAAACAGGCATAGTACTTATCTATCCAATTTGCAATGTCGAAACAGGTATAGCACTTATCTATCCAATTTATTAAGTCGAAACAGGCAAAGTTCTTATCTATCCAATTTGCAATGTCGAAACAGGCATAGTACTTATCTATCCCATTTGTAATGTCGAAACAAGCATAGTATTTATCTATCCAAATTTTTTTGAATAAATGGGGAAAGCAGATTTGAATTTTTACAGTTAGAGAAAAATTCGGTGTCGCAAGTAATTTACGTAAGTTTTCGATGGTGTAATGATAAAGAATTTATTTCAACAAAAACATGTAAAGAACTAGTCAATAACATTAAGGAATCAGTGTAAAAATTAATACATCTTTAAAACATTTCATGATCAATATATGCACAACTTTTCGTTTTCTTATCTCTTTCTCTCACATTTCACAACTATAAGGCAGACATTTTGTTAATTAAGGATACAATGGACATTCAAGACAAAATGGTGCATTTATATCCGATTTTTCAGTGAAGACTTTATGCTCCAAATTCATGTACAGCAAAATTCATTATTACCTTCGCTTTTCTTAAGTTTGGCGAGAAAAATTACTAGTAGCATTATTAAATGCTTCAATATATAAGATATTTTTTAAATAACAATCTAAATTTTACTTTATATTTTTCTTGTTTAATGACAATTAATTTTTTTTTAAAAAAAATCTTTGTTCATAGCGTTTGTTAACACGATTAATGAATTAATAAAGCAAATTAAAGGAAGAAATTCGCTAAAAAAATGAATTTAAAATCATATTACTTACATCTTGATACATGAAGAGAGCTTTGAAATTTGCTTCAAATGCTTTCACCTATGAATAAAAAAGATTTATAAGAAAGAAATCCGCACAGTTTATAAAAATATAAAGGTATTGAAACCAGAATTATACTAATGATTCTTAACGTAGTTACCAATAAAAAAACATTTATAAACTCGTAGTATTAAGTCATTTCCTATTAAATCACAAGATTAGGATTAAGTCACATTGCAAAAGAAAAAAGAAACACTTACCCTGGTGTCTCCGCTTTCGTTGCAATATTCATGGATGGCCTGCATTACATCCTTGGTTTGGTATTTGAAAGTCGAGGGCAAAGTTTCATTGACGAATTTGAATATTGGCTGCAGATTCTAAAATCAAGAGAAAATATTTATGTATATAAATCTGAAACACTAATTTTTTTCTTCCTCTTTTAGAAATTTTCACTATTTAATATCTTTTTTCCGATAATTTTCATAAATACAGAGACACATAGAAGATATTAATGAATTTTACTGTTAGATTTATAAATGGTTCTTTATTATACACTGAAGTGACAAAAGTCATGGAATAGAAATATGTAAATATACAGATGGCAGTAGTATCGCAGCGAAAAAGTATAATTGCGCAGTTCGTTTTCCAGAGATTTCATTTGTGTTCAAGTTATTCATGTGAACAGGTTTTTCGTGATTTATGGCGGCACGACGAGAATTAACAGACTTTGTTAATGTTAGTTGTGGAATGTTAGTCGGAGCTAGACGCAAGGGTCATTCCATTGCATAAATCGTTAGTGAATTCAGCATTCCGAGATCCACAGTATCAAGAGTGTGCCGAGAGTATGAAATTTCAGGCATCCCATCCCATCATGGACAGAGCAGTGGGCGACCACCTGCACTTAAAGACCGAGACCGCCGACGTCTGTGTAGAATGGTCAATGTTAATAGACACGCAACACTTCGTCAAATAACTGCATGAATCAATGTGGGACGTACGAGGGACGTGTACGATAGGACTGTGCGGCGAAATGTGTCTTCCTTGGGCTATGACAGCAGTAGACCGACTCGAGCGCCTTTACTGACAGCACGACATCGCCTGCAGCGACTCTCCTGGGCTCGTGAGCATATCGACTGGTCCCTAGACCAGTGGAAAACCGTGGCGTGGTCAGATGAGTCACGATTTCAGTTGTTACCAGCTGATGGTACAGTTCGAGTGTGGCGCAGACCCCACGAAGCCATGGTCCCAAACTGTCAGCAAGGCACTGTTCAAGCTGGTGGTGGCTGCATAATGGTGTGGGCTGTTTTTACATGGCATGGACTCGGTCCTCTGGTGCAACTGAACCTATCATTGACTGGAAATGTTCATGTTCAGCTGCTTGCAGATCACTAGCAACCATTCATTGACTTCACGTACCCACACAACGATGGGATTTTTATGGATGACAATGCGCCATGTCACAGGGTCAGAACTGTTCGTGATTGGTTTGAAGAACATTCCGGACAATTCCAGCGCATGATCTGGCCACCTAGATCGCCCTATATGAATCTCATCGAGCATTTATGGGACCTCATCGGAAGGTCCGTTCGTGCCCAAACTCCTGCACCATCCACACTTTCACAATTATGGACGTCTATACAGACAGCATGGCTCAATCTTCCTGCAGAGGACTTCCAAAGACTTGTGGACTCCATGCCACGTCGAGTTGTTGCACTTCGCTGGGCAAAAGGAGGACCTACACGATATTAACAATCATCTCATGACTTTTGTCTCTTCAGTGTATAATAATTACGTTTTAATTGAGCTTGCAAATCATAAGACTTGCTGGAAATAGGATGGCATCATAGATTTGTTTATTTAACTAGATGTACATTGTAGATAAAGAAATATATTATTTAAAAAAATAATTTTATTTGTTTTGAAATTAGAATTTTTCTCTTTAATTTGAATACTAAGTTTTGAAATTATCCATTTCCTTCCTTATTCCATTCCTGCTCGAATTTTAAATGCTGATTTTATTTCGTTCACATTGTTAAACTAAAATTGCTCTCTTTAAGAATTACTAATAATTACGTAAAATTTTCCTTTTATTATTATTTGATAATTTTTAAGACAGTTTTTAATCTTTTGATAGTTTTCACGTTTGAATTTAGGATAAAGTTTTATACGGCTGTAAATATTTTTTATAAAAATATTTTCTATTTTATGTACAAAACAATGATGTGGTATTCAGTATTTTAATTAAATATATTTTGATTAAATCGCATGCAATGTTTTTATCAAGCATAAATCAACGCCTGATTTGATATTTGATAACTTTTAACTTTCGATATAATAAAAAGAAATCCTCTAAGTTTTGTTAACAAATTTTAAAATTATAACAAGTTTATAATACAGTTTTCCTATCATCATAAAATGCAATACAATTTTTTCATTCGTAAAACTTGTGAAAATATTTCCATAAACAGGCAAAGAGAGTCAGATAGCACATACATAAAATATAACAAAATTCAATAAACCTTTGAAAAAAATTGTATGTAATTTCAAACTTTGAACAAAGAAATTTAGAAAAGAAAGTGGATCATGTTTGTGTGTTTGGTTTCATTAATAAGAAATAACTTCTAAACGATAAAATCAATATAAAAGTCTTATTCTGCATTGAATTCAGATCATATAATACAGCTATTAGTGAAATTTATTTTTTCAATATGTCATAATAGAAATTAAAGCAAGTTAAGAAACATAATTGTAAGGATACTGGTAACTCCAATTGTTACTACAAACCTCAACTTGTAAATTTTATATAATCATTTGTGTATACATAAAAAGAAGTTTTTAACAAGATTTTCTTTAATCTAAAGGTACTCACAAGTTTAAATAATGTTTTAAAAATATGGGCAAGTTTATTTTATTAAAAAGAAAAGCAAAAATTGTCTGTTATTATTTATAAATTAAATTCTACAAGTGAAGAATGGTCACCTGATTAATTAAGTCTCTACAAACTGTTGTCTTCAGATACATTTTCTTGGAAACAAGTATTTTTTTTTTAATCTAAACTACCGATGCAATGAAGATTTTCTCTCTGATTAATTTTAATGAAAACTTTTCAAACATAAGTTCTGTTTAATTTTGACAACAAGCTGTTTTTTATTATTAAAATGTGGGAGTTATTTTCATAGTTTTGCGTATGTTTTGTTTGTTGTGTGAATGAAACTTCAATATGGTGGCAACAAAAAACGTAACGGTTGATTCATTTAATTTTAATTTTTGCAGTACTGTAGCTTCATATTTTTATTCGTCTTGCAAACAACATAGATATTTAATATACATTTTTTCCCTTAAATTCCAACTACGTAAGAAAATCAAAGAATTTATAATTTCATAGAACAATGAAAAGGGTGAGAATTTCGGATTAACAATGGAATAGATTATAAAAGATAAAATTTTGAAAGATTAGGCAAAAAATTAAAAATTAAAATTGAAAAGGCAAACTATATTACCAAAAAATAACTGAAGTATTTCATAAAATGTTGTCAAAATTTACGAAATGTTTGAAGTATTATTTAATTGGTATTAATAAGAGAAAAAAAATGATTTTTTTTCCTTCCGACCTTGATTAAAATAACCCATTTCAATCAAGACCGAAAATGTTTTGCTAATCTAAATGCTGTTTTAAAAGGGTTGACAACACTTTATTGCATGAATGGTGTCAACATTAAATCTTCTTTTAATTTTTGGGACAACATTTAATTTTCTAATGATAAATTCCATTTTATCATTTTCCACATAAATGTGAACGGACAAACAATAGACTTTTGTTTACGTATAAAATAAACTATTAATTTTCCAAAAACAAACCAACAACGAAAGGTTTTACCTTCATAGGTACATTTTTGAAGCATTGCAATATTTCCTTATGAGGTGATCCATCTGGAACAGTAAGAGTATTAAATTATTTTAGCTTTACAGTTTTCAGTTATAAGACTTTTATTATTCACAAAAAGTAAATTATTGATCAATTACGGAATAAAATATTATAAAATAAAAAATTATTAGAAAGGAAACTTTAAATTATAAAATAAGGGATAATTTAAATTATCTAATAAATAAATTATAATTTAGACGAGTAATTCTAAAACTTATTTGTTTTGAATTCATTTCAGTTATCAATTAAATTGCAACATAATTACTTGAAACACATTCGGCATATGTGAAGCACTTGTAATATTTGTCCGGATTGTCGGGTTCAGCTGCTTTGCTTTCAATGACTGCCACCAAGCAGAAAACGCCGAAAAAGGTGAGGACGACTTTGCTCCACATTCTGCTCTGATGCACTGCTGAAGTTAAGCTGATTCCTAGTTATCTTCTAACCGGCTTTTGTACTCTACAACGGCAGAAATATGGCTGAAATATTATCATTTCTTCTTCAAATAAGAAATAAATAAAATTTTTATGCTTTTTTCCAAAACTTATATTATTTTTGATTACAATCACATTTCTCACAAAGGTTTTGGCAAAAAAATAGTTTTAATGTTTACTGAAGGAACATGTTTTTGGAAATCGAAGTTTCGGTGCCCCTGGAATCCTGGGTTTTGTTATCCATTGTACAGCCTTCAAACACAGTCTAATCTTTTGTTGGTGTTTTATGGGAAATATTAAATTTTTATGTAAGAAAACTTGATAATTTTTAAAGCATTATGAAATTAAATAAGTGTTTAATTAAAATTCTCTTAAATAAATTTTTAAATCATTGTAATGTATTTCCAAACGAGATTTTTTCTCTTAAATGTATGTAACTGTTAATTGCGGTCAATATATTCATTGAAAGTAATAATAATAGTTGCGTAATACTTGTTACGAAAATTATGATAAAAAGAATATGATTTCGATTTCATTAAATGAAAATTACACATCCATCAAGACAAAATGAGGATTTATATTGATAATAGGTAGGATAAGTTTTTATTTCAATGAAAATTTAGATTCAATATGTCTTTTCTTAAACTTTTTTATATTATTCTTTTATATTAAATTGTAATATAATATCAAGTCTATCCCCAAATACATAATTACAAGATAATAATTAATTAAAAAATTGTGTGAGATATTATGACATTAAATACATTACATTGAAATTTTTAAAATCTAAGAATTCTGTTTTTAAAAAAAAGTGAATACTGTATTAAATTTTAATCAATATTATAAATTCCTATTATATTTTCATTTCTCAATATATCTTGTGGTTTAAAATTCCATTGGCAATCGAAAATTCAATAATTTACGTAATAATGTTGAAAGGAAGTTAAAAATTGGCACAATTTTTTGAAATGGCATGAAGCTATAATGAAACAAAAAGTGCAAAAAATATCAGTAAATGTATACAAATGAAATATGCATAAAATTTTCCATTAATAGGCAGACGAAGGTGATAAGTGTTTTAAATTACAGCATCATGTATTTTCGTCATTTTAGGCGAATACTTTATCTCAAGATACTTTTTATTGTTTAACTCATTCGCTGCCAAGCCTAAATAGTATGAGGTTATTCCCATTACCATTTCTTGTTTGTGTAGTGTTATTGTTTATCTAAGTTTTATTATTTCAAAATAAATACACATATTTTGTCATAAATATTCATTTACATGTATAAAAATCATACACGAGTATACTCGTGGTTTGCAATGAGAATAACATCATACAATTTAGGTTTGGCAACGAATGGGTTAAAGTAGAATTTTTGTAAAAACAATTTATTTGTAGCTTTTTTTCAAGTTTTTATACTTGTATGTTTATGTTTGTGGCCATAAAAATTATTTGCAAGTTTGACAAGTTGTACGTTATAATATATTGAAAGTACCACGAGTATCTTCGTGCTTTCAATGGGTAACACCCTGCCAACCACGAGTATATTCGTGGCTGGCAGCGAATGGGTTAAACAAACTTCTAAGAACAACGGCAAAATGGCCGTTATTGCTCTTTCTCTGAGTCAGAAACACTCCGTATTGATGCACTTGCATTTAATTTACGGCATTGGCAACTGAAATGGACGAGAAGCCTTGCCAATGTATCTGAAGAAACATCCTGGGCAGAGCTCCTGAATATTTCAGCTCATCTGCTCAAAATGATGCTACTTTTCTTGGTAACTGGATTGGCCATTTTGGACCCATTGCATGGCCAATATAATAACCAGCCCTGCCCCTCTTTGAAACTTTTATGGGGATTTTTAAAAATACTTGTGTTTGAAACACCTGTTGTAACGTGGGATACTTGGTTGGATGAATTATTGTTACAGCGGGATATGTTACAGATACACGTGGTATCTGTAACACATCCCGCTCTGAGAAAATGCGCCGTTCCATGCAACGGAGATGACAGGCGTTTGTCGTTGCATCTGGCAGAAACTTTAAGAATCTCCTGTAGGTTCAGCATTTGGCGTGCGTTAGTCGCATGTGAGTCAGTAATTAACAATAAAAATATCTGTAATGGTTCTTTTTTTCTCTCCTTTTTTTTCATATCTATGTATTATTTTAGACGCCCATTTAGCGGCTCTGGATAGCAATTGCGACCCTCTGTTGGAATGCGATTTTTTATCTTTGTTGTGTGTCTGATCAGAAATAGAGTTTTGTCTACGTTTTTTGTATCACCCTGTAGGCATTTAATAATAAGCATTAACTCAGCTTATTCCGGGAATCAGGAGGCACCATAACCACCCATCCTTCCTTAGTATAGCATAATGGCTGGGAAGTGCTAGTCCGAAATTTCTGAAGCGAACACTATAGCAGAAAAGATCGTTCGCAAAAATTTAGATTATACAGGGTGTCCCATTAGTATTGGAACAAAATTTAATTGGATTTAGGGGACATGAAGACAAACATTATTCAGGGGACAACCATGGGGCGCAAACATCTTTTGTAGGAGCTGGGGGCGCTAAAGTTTAAGGTCCAAGACTTCAAACGATGATTAAAAACAGAAAAATAGGTCGATTCGTTTGCGGTTTTCGCTAAAATCATTGTCCTTAAAAAAATTTCGATGGAGGGCGCTTTAGACTTAAGTGTTACGAACTACTACTTTCTACCATTATTTTTTACATGGAGTTAAAATTATTCTCAGTTCAGACTTTAAAAATTTTAAGCCCAAAATTGAAAACATTGGGATCGCGTAAATAGGAAAAATTTAACTGTGAACATTTTTTTTGCATGTCTAATATTTTTTATCAATAAATATTTCTGATGATCTCAATCTTGCGTCATTTCACTTTTTGTACGTTACATTGCTATGTGATTCCGAGTTGTCTTTGCATCCCTAACATTTCCTGGAAATATGTTGGTTTGCATATAAAACACCCAGGAGTAATTTCATTTGAAATTTCGGAGAAGTGTCCGCAGCGCCGTCTATCAAAAAATGAGGACACCAAAGCTGTACGTCATTTTGAAGAAAATAATCACCAAGGGAATGATCTACCGCAACAAAATCGTATAGATTGTTCAGTTATGAGAATTTCAAATCCCCCCAATTCTGTCAAGTGATTCCCTTTCTGTTCACTGTTAATTTTTTCCCAATTGATCCCAATGTTTTCGATTTTGGGTCTAAAATTTAAGTTAAAGTCTAAACTTTAGAATAATTTCAACTCCATGTAAAAAAATAACGGTAAATAATAGTTATTCGTAAAGTCTAAAGCGCCTTCTTTCGATATTTTTCCAATTTTACTTTAAAAACTTTGTTGAAGGAAAAAGTGATATAGAGAATGATTTTAGGAAAACCACAAACAAATCGACCTATTTTTCTGTTTTTAATCATCGTTTGAAGTATTGGACCTTAAACTTTAGCGCCCCCTAGCTCCTACAAAAGACTCTCCTGCCCCATGGTTGTCACTGAATAATGTTTGTCTTCATGTCCCCTACCTCCCCTTAAAGTTTGTCCGAATGTTAATGGTATATACTTATTCATCATAGCATATTATACACAGATTTTACTCAAATTTAACCGAGGAGTCTTTTGGTTTAGGGTCTGATTTCCCCGATGTTGCAAGTGAATTTTCAATAGTTAACACAACCGAAAAATTGAGGAAAAACCAAAATGATATCTGAAATGGAAAAAATATCTTTATACAGATTTAGTGGAATGGGTTAGAAAAGCAATAATCTGATTTAAATTTGAATTCAGATAATTGAAAATAATTATTTTATTTAGCATTTAATATTTAGTGTATATATTACATATGTATTAGGTATAGAATGTATATTACATGAGAATCTATAAGTTCAAAATCATATAAATAACCATAATTTCTTGCTGTAATGATATCTTGCAAATAAAATGTGTATCAGATGTTAGCTATAGTTTAAAGTGTAACCTTCATCAGGGTATATTATTAAAATAAAATGCTGAACGAAAAATAAAATAAAAATTTCCTTTATATTATAATTAATATAGTGTATAAGATAGAAATTCTTTAATTATCTTTCACATTAATAAATTAATTTTCTAAGACAGAATATCACTTGAAATTATTCAAGAGCTACGGAGAACCAAGTCTGATCGTTTTGAAGTCATATGTGTGACAAAATATCGTGAAAAACACATATAAATAAATATTTAAATAGGTCGATTCGGTTCGGTTAAAATTTATTAAACAAAAACTTGATTTTGATGTCAGTGACTACAAAGTTTTTTTATTGTATAATTTATCATTTGTCATCTAATATTTTTAGAAAGTCAAACCACTTAATTTATTACACCCGGTCGGCGCAAAAATATATAAATATAACCACTATTTTAGGATTTCTGCCAAAAGACATGTGTAGCGGGTGCATTATTAAAACACAGAACTCCACTGTAGAATTAAAAAAATTATAACAAGCAGGTGGTTATCAAAGTAATGAAAACACTACATACGGATTCAAGAATCTTTATTAATTAGGCACATCTATAATATAATACAGCTTGGATTCATCTGCTGAAAAATGTTTGAAAGAATGCTGTACCCTTTTTCATGGTGACACTTTGAATGATCAAAAGTCATACCGGTGGAGGATGTCGACACCGAATTAATTGCTTTAAAATAGACCGTAATAAACCTTAAATATTTCAATTCATCTGCGTGTTTATCGAACTATAAATTGAAATGCCCCGCTATATGAATGCTAACTTTATATTATTTCTGGAAAATTCCATAACTTTCAGAGAACAAATCTGCAAAATTACTACAGTTGACCAGGTTACGATTGGATTGATCTGGTCAGCCATAACTTCTCTATACTTTTTTCAAGACATGGTTATATTTAGAGTTATAAATAAGCCAGCAAAAACCCACGACACATCTGTCCGTTACATCACAAATCTACGTCCACGGCTATCAATTGTGAGAAACAACCACCATTGTATGCTTGCTGCTATTCCAAACATGTACCCTTTCTGTTAAGGGGAAAAGTGTGAAAGATAACTATTCTGACCTTATAAGTGTTTTTTCCCCTTATCATTTCCAGATTGTGGTAATGGCACCGCTGTAGGCAATCACAGCATTAAGATCTGTGACAATTTTCTGTTTATGATGATGTATTTTTATTGTAATCATTGACCCTGAAGATGTGGTTTGAGCTCTGCAGTCACTTTTGATGATCTGCTTTGTTACAATCTGTCTTGTTCTCAAGTTATCCTTGAGTCCATTACTGTCCTTTTCAAAAAATTTCTTGCCTAACTGTGGGTAGGATTTCATGATTTAAGACACCGCCATTGTAGGAACCCTTAAAATCTGGGACGTCGTAGGTGTCCCCAATAGTTGGTTTGTAAAATTTAACGTCTTTGAAAGTCTGACATTTCTGCAACTTCACTAAAGCTACTTTATATTAAATACGTTTTCTGACAAAAACACAAAACTTCTACATCTCCATAAATTTTATCTCAAACTACCATAATACATGCTTTATATATTGAAAATATTGGTAGCTAACAGTATATTTTGATGTTCAAAAGGCGCGATCTTAAATGTCACTCTTTTTTACAAAAGTCACTCTTTTTTACACTAAAGCTACTTTATATTAAATACGTTTTCTGACAAAAACACAAAACTTCTACATCTCCATAAATTTTATCTCAAACTACCATAATACATGCTTTATATATTAAAAATATTGGTAGCTAACAGTATATTTTGATGTTCATAAGGCGCGATCTTAAATGTCACTCTTTTTTACAAAAGTGGTTTTCATCATCATTTTGAAAACCACTTTTGAGTAGTCTGTATTTTTGCGAATGTGGAAAAAAACCATCAATAACCATTCTTATACTTTAAATAATTTATTAAAAATTGAAAAGATTGAAGTTTCGGCTAAAAGAATGTCAAAACTAAATGCTTTTCACAACGTTTAAATGACAAAATAACTGATGAATTTAATCTGGAATTAATATCTCAATGTCTGTAGTTGAAATGCAAGGGTTGCTGATTCCAAGACATTTTTAGATATGGCTAACATTATGATCAATTTTCTTAATTAGAATTACTTAAATGAATGTCTATTAGATATTTTGGCATATAAGTTCTTCTAAATGACTCAAAGCTACTGGGTTTTCATTTAGTGTATTCATATTATGAAAGGGATCTATAAACACGTTTTCAATTAATTGTCTATAAACCTACTGATTCAATCTTGGAGAAAGAGTCTTTCGGCTATATTTTTTGTATACACTACGTCTATGTTGCAAACATTTTAGTTTAGAAAGATATCTTGATTTTGTACAATGAATACATAGTCTTAATGAAGGTTGATAGAGATTATACAACTTTTCAATTAATAGAAGAAGAAAAAGAAATGCGTATATTTTTGCATCAGATAACATTGAATAATTGATAATCTGAGTTTTTTTTAGTATTACGTGAATGAAAATATTCTTTTAAATATTTTTAAAAAAATCCTATTTTTTTAATAATTTTCTTTCAGTCACAAATCATAAGACTATATTAGATTTTCCATACAATTTTTTTTATATAATTTATTATTGTGTTTATCATTGTAGAATGAATATATGGCAATGAAATTTTAAAAATCCTCTTCAGCAACTTTTGCAATTGATAAAAAATATATCAGTCTCCTAGTCACTACATGTGTCGAAATATTTAATAGTGTCTTAAATGTTATAAAGTTATAAATGTTATAAAGTTAGCATACAAAAAGCACTTGAATATAATGTACATGTTTCCTTTTCCCATAATTCGAAGATTATTTAGAGTTTAGTTCAATTTAAATATAGTTTATATTTAAGTCTTGCCGATTGCTCTTAAAAATGACAAAATAGAAACTTTTTCATGATTTACACTTCAGACATTATTTTAATTTGTATACAAATATATATTATTTTAAAACTTTAAAAAGTTTGTTCTTCCATTTAAATAACAACTGCAATTATACTAAAAGTAAATAATCTTTAAAAATACTTAAACGATTCAAAAAAAATTATTTCAATATTTTTCAACTAAATGAATGTTTAAAATTTTATCATTTTATAACACTTCTATAATTCTAAAGTAATTGGAACGTTACACTTAATATAGAAAATTTCAGTTGTTAGTACAACTCTAAATTAGGCAAACATTACTTATAAGAATGATTCGAATTTCTTTACTTGAAAAAATTAACATAATAAGTTCTATACTTTTTTCTTTGTGATTTATAAAGTGTACTTATTACAGATCGGAATTAATCAATTTTAAAACAGTTTTTAACTTTCCGTTTACTTTTATCCATAAAAATTTAATATTACCGTAGATTGGAATTGCTAGATATTTTTACCCTTGATATTTGAGTCATCTTTGCTTTTTTAATAGGTCTGTCCAGGGATTTTTTAAATATTTTTTTATAAATTATTCATAATATTTATGGAAATACTGTAATTGTCAATTTCTTTCATCGTATTAAAAATTTTCAACTATTTTTGAAGGGAAATGTTTTATAATATTGTCAGAAACTGATGCTTAAATAAAAAAATTCTGCTGCTAACCAAACATCAAATAAATTCTCAAAAGTTTCAATCATAAAATAGTTTTAATAAATTTAAAAATGAAACATGAATCTAGTTACAAATTAATGATTTTAAATTCTCGAACGTTTCAATTGGATTTTATTTTTTGAAAATATTTGATAAATATTGTTTATCGAACGAAATATCCTACACATACTGCAATTATACTAAACTAGTTATACTCTTGTTATACATGCATTATTTCTATAAGGTAAAGTGAAAAAAAAACCCTGGCAACTAATATTGCAATCATTAATATAATAAAACGTATAACAAAGCACTGATTGTAATTTTTATGCTTAATCCTTATTATCGCGAAAAGAGAAGAAATTTATTGAATTTTAGACAACTTTTTTAACAGTTAGATATTTCACTGTAAATTAAATGAATATTACAAGTATATATTTTTTCATTTTATTTCATAGTATAAAAGATGAAATATTTCATAAAAGATTACATTTTATGTAAGAAAATACTTCGAAACTTAGGGGAAAAATTACGACTATTTATTTTATGGAGTTCAAGGGCGATAAATTATTGCCAATAATAATAATTCCACTAGATATTAACTTCATGTCTAATACAGCTGAGCAATAATAGTGTGAAACATTCCATTTTTTTAACGATATTGAATTAAATAACGTATTTTAGACAAACCTTATTTATTCTTTTATCTACTTGAACAGTTTTAAATAATATTGCTTCTCAAATGTGCGTAAGATTTCATTTCAAAAACGTTTTCACATGCTCAAACGTTTTCACAAGCTCTAAAGTCATTTATCTCTCACTTTTAATGTGAAAATAAATTGAAGGTTTGCTAGAAAATGCCATTCTGAAACGTCGTTAAATGGGCATTCAACAAAAGAAACAAAGTGAATCAGAAAGTCGCATGTTAGACTAAACAAAAGAAAAAAAAGATTTTCAAGAGAAGTAACAAGATGTATAAGGAGTCATTAAAGAAGTCTCTTTATTTTATTTAGGTCACTTATAATTAAAAATACATTTCATTAAAAACTCAATATTTTGAAATATACAGGGTAACATGAAACGATTTCTACGGTTATGAATCTAGAATCTGACAGTTTACAAGAAGCAGTGGAGAATGTCATATACCGAATGCAAAATTTGAACACAGAGAAGATCAACCTATTGAAAATGTTACATAGAATCCAGGGCACCGTATTACTGATGAAATAAAGATTTTTTTGTGTGTATGAATTTCATGAATTCATCATGAACGTATTTTCACTTCGCCAATATATCCTCTACCGACAACCTTTTGTACTAATTTATTTTTATGAGACATTCATTTCCTCATGTCATTCATCCCCATGTCTTTCAAGTAAATATAAGAAATGTGGTTTCGTTTCGTCCATTCGTTTCTTCTGAGGTTGCCGCCAAAAGGAGTAAATTTATTTTATGACCTCGCTGTATACAAATCTGTTGTCTCGATTATTTCAATAATAGACTAATGGAAATGTTTCCCTTCCCTTTAAAATGTGTGTATGTGTGTGTGTGTTTTGAAATTTGAAAAGGGAATATCTAATTGTCTGTGTTATTATCTGCAACAAGTTTTTAAACCCGTTTACATAGAAATATCTTAAACAAAAATTAAAAAAAATGTTTTATTTTAAGGCTCTTTTAGCTCAAGACTTTTCCCGAAACTACAATACAATGACTGCAAAACAAAGAAAATTGTATTAATAAAATTCGGAGCACAGATGTAATATCTGTAGTGTTGACAACCGTCAAATTTTGATCTAAATCCAATACAATATTGATTTTTGTTGTTCTGTACTTTCGTAAATATGTACGCAAGATAGCTGAAAAATGCAATGACTTAATTATAGTAATTTAAAACATATTTTTGTGACAACATATGTAATTGTATGTCAAATTTTTGTTTGGATTTTCGGATATTATTAACCGCATGTCAGGGGTTAATTTCCAAAATACTAGCCATACGATATATTCAGTAAAAACGCTAAATTCTATCCAAAATCCAGTATTTCTTATTCTGAGTCATTGCCAACCAAAGCATTCTATGGGATCACCGCATTATTCAAGAAATCTTTGAGAAAATCATTCTCGCTGGTTTGATCTGTTTTACTGCCGAGTGTGAACGCAGTAATTGAGCATTATTGAAATTTTAAATTGTTTATAATATCATGAAATGTGTATGTATCAAAAATAACCTTGGAAGTCAAACTCAAATGTTTTCATCTGTGAAAAGAATGATAAGAAAAAAGTTCTGCATTGTAAATGGAAACAAAATGATTGATAAGAAAGAAGCTCTACGGTAAATGGAAACAAAATTATTAATAAGAAAGAAATTCTACACAGTAATTGGGTGGTAAATGATTGATAAGAAAAAAATTCTACACAGTAAATGGAAACAAAGAGGCTTTAAAAAACTAATGAATCTAATACTCTGCATATAACTATCTATATATATATAACATTTTTTTAAGGATTTATCTTAAACATCAATGAATAAAGTTACCACTCTTCGTAATATATTAATGTCATTTAGTTAATGTAGATGAAAAAAATTTAGGATTAATTATTCTGACATTTATTAGGAAATGTTAGAATAAATTATCAATCAAGAAGTACTCTTTTGATCTCGGATGACTGGTATTTTTATCCTGATATTTTAGATTGCTTCTAATATATTCTTAACATCGTATTTGTTTGACTTGGAGAAAGTTACATTTGCATATTAGATATTAGGTAAGGGACATAAAAACATGAATAAAATACTTACATCCATAAAATTTCATATTAATTATTAGGTAAGGAACATAAAAATATGAATAAAATACATACATCCTTAAAATTACAATGGTATTTTTTTTTAATTTGAAAGGTATTTATACAGCTCAATAGATTTTCTTCAAATTATGTTTGAAAATACTGTCAAGAATAATGAAGCTAAATCAAAAAATTAGTTACTTTTAATTAAATGATATTTTAATTGCTGACTAAAACCTGTGTTTCTTCTGATCATGCTCATGATAGGCACAGAAAGAAAGAAAATGGCGATCAAATTTTTTAAATTTAATTATTCAACTTTGGAATACAGAGATATTTTAAAAGATATACATATTTGCTTGAAATTGAAACAGGTTTCTTTAACTGAAAAATGAAAAGCACCCGGTAATCTTTAAATATTAAAATAAACCTTAATTTCTTTCTTACCCAATGTTGTAAATCCTTATTAAATTACGCTTGAACTCAAATCTTTTACTACATTTAAAACTAACTGTAAAATATTTCCTAATATTTCCTAAAAAACGGTTTTCTGAACACTTAAATAATTCTTGAAACACTCTGTTTGAGAAACTAAGAAGCAGTTAAAAATCTTTGGTTCAATAACATTTTATTAAGGAATAACAAATGAATTAATCAAGAATAATTGAAAATAAAGACAACGGAAGTATTGTGTGCATTGCAATGTATTATATGAAAGAATCACTTTCACTGTTTATTCATGGAACAATGTATTGCTGTGGCGTAAAAATTTTAAATATAATTATATATCTGTAATATGTTTATATCATGCATATACTATTATAAATCATATCAGATATCTATAAATTACAAGCTCCATTGAGGCTGTTTGGGACGTAATTAAAGCACAGCTCATCATTCGCGTATGCTTCCAAAAAAAAGCTATTATCTCTCTTCTTCATCGGAACGCTCTCAGGCGCACTGCATTGGTGAAGCCCTTAGTAAAAATAAAATGTTTAATCACTTTAGTTAAAATATAAATAAAATTATTTTTCTAAAGTGTCCCAATAATTTGAGTTACAACAAATACATGCAAATGTAGTTGCGACAATATCAAAACATATGTACAGGCATTGCTCTTTAATAATATGAGAAAGATATTCCTCCCCCCATTTGTGTTCGAAGAATCCGTTAAAAATGATGACGTAATATAGTTGATTCGTATGATACCAGAAAAACATTTTGACAAATCACCAACATTTGAAGAAAAAAAATAGACCTCTAATAACTGATTGTTTATAGAAACCTGAAAAAGCAGACAAATTTTTTTGACAAAGAAAATTTACTATTAAGTTCTGACAACCAATGGTGCAATAAAAAGTTTCCTCGAAACAATTCAAGTATCTCTTATGAACTTATCCATCTAAAACATTATACATTTATAACGTAACTGTTATTCACTGCAAGCTTCCATTGTGCTTTTATAAATATAATTTATATATATGAATTTTGACATTGTAATATACAATTCGAGTATTTTTAGATTAAATTGCACGTTAATTGAATATTTCTATTTTAATTATTAATCATTAGAAGACACATAAGTGAAAAAAAGATCTACAATTTTGTGATATTTCAAAAACTTATCATCAGTAAAAATAAATTTTTTATCTGACTAAAAATGCTATTTAAAAAAAATTAATTGTCAGTTACTGACAAAAAATATCAGAAAGTACATTTTAAATTAGAAAAAAAAAACATTGTTTATAACAGATTTTTTACGATGAATTTAATCCCTTTTGGTAATCCACTTGATACACAATCGACATAAGGGAATCAATCATAATAATAGACAGACTATCTTATTCTGATTCTCTATTTCGAAATAGAAAGAAAAGGCCTGTAAAAGAAAAAAAATATTTTGCTCCGCATTTTACGCTTTTGCACTTTTGCAGTAGACATCAACAGTTAGTTTTTTTTTCTTACGACTTTCATATAAACATTTCTTTTTCTTTCTCTCTTTTTTTTGTTACTACGGTAGTAAACAAGGTCATAAATACTTACAAAAAAGACGTTTTCTCAAATAAAAAAAATTGCATTTATATGCCTTTTTCCCACTGTGTTCGATTGCTTTGAATTTTTTCCTCATTTCTTCTGAAGTATTCAGCTGCAAATTGCACGCATTATTGCTTTGTAAAAACCCAGAAAAAAACTGAAATTTTGAAAAATTTGAAAAAAATTGGGAAGAGGTGAAGGGGGGACGCTTTGATAACGTTCAAATAATACAAACGCGTAGGAATTGGTGTATATCCATGCGTATTGGCTCTCTACAGGCCAGACCGTTTGACATAGAGTAATAAAGTTTAGCACATGTATTTCTTGGTGAGTGTGAATGGGCAAATGCAGTAAATGTTATAAAATTTAAATAACTAAAAGTTAAATTGAATTTGACATTTTTTTGTAATGACTTCTAAAGTTAATATTCCATAAGAATGAATTTTATGCCATTTCAAAATTTTAAAAACTTGCTTTTTTAGTGATGCTAATTTAATAATCGAGCGAATTTTTGAGAAAGTTTGCCAATTTTTTTACAAATATATAAAAATTTTGTTTGCTGTAATATATACTTTCGCTGCCTTGAAATACAAACCATTTGCCTTGTTTCATAATATACATAATCGCACGATTTTCTTCGATTGTTGGAAGCTAAAGAAAAAAATTCTGTCTAATACCTTTGTAGTTTAACCTATTAAAAAGTCATCTTTTTCTAGTCATGGTGTATTAAAATATTTTTAGAAAAGTGATGCGTTTAATTTGCTGGATAAATATGATTTAATTAATTAATTAATAATTAAACACATATTAAAACACTGCATTTTATGTAAGATAAGGAACCTAAACATTTCTGTCTTACTGAAAAATGAGTAAGAACTGAACCCTATCTACATAACTTCATTTCAAAATTGGTGGGTAGCATACTTCCCATGGCTTTTAAAAGGGTTAAAAGGCAAATAAAAAAATCTTAAAATATTTCAAATTTCAGATATTAGTTGAATTTTTTTAGATCTTCGATGCTATGGAACTGTCTCCGTTAGAAAGGTCCATATGCATGATAAACAGATCTTAATTAAGACAACTAAAATAACATGGTTTTAATATCAGACACATTGTAAGAATCTTGAGCATGGAGTTTCAAAAATCGTTTTATCTAAGATCACAGCTTTTCACTTAAGATGACATTCTTGTGAACAATTATATATATATCCATCTCTCTCTCTCTCTTTCTCTCTCTATCTATCTATCTATCT
>JAOUZG010047530.1:109064-123856 GCA_026289955.1 Argiope argentata
AAAAATATCATCAGTAGAAATAAATTTATTATCTGACTAAAAATGTTATTTGAAAAAATTAATAATCAGTTGCAAACTAAAAATATTAGAAGGTACATTTTAAATTAGAAAAAATAGTGTTTATAATATATTTTTCACGATGAATTTAATCCCTTTAGCGGGCCACTTGATACACAATCGACATAAGGGGATCAATCATAATAATAGACAGATTATCTTATTCTGATATATATGTTAGAGTTAATATATGTTAGTGTGTATGTTAGAGTTAATATATGTTAGAGTATATGTTAGAGTTAATATATGTTAGAGTTAAATACTTTCAATATAATTTTCGTCTATATATAATATTAAAAGATGGGAAAAATCCGTTGCTGTACAAAAAAAAAACTGCAATAACAATTTCTTTTTATAATAATAAATTTAGTATGAATTTCTAAAAATGTTTTAAAAATTCTTTAATGCGAGTTTTTATTAATAAAATAATTCTTCAGAAATCATCATGAATGAATATCTGATTATTTACTTCAAAATAAATATTTACAGAAAAAAATATCTATTCAATTAACAGCACTTTCTATATTTCAAATACAATTTAAATATTTTCAATATCAGAATTTTTTTTTCTAATTAGATATTTTGATTATTTTTTAAATAAATAGCTATTTGATCTGCTGACATAGAGCTTCTCCTACTTTAACTCCCACGCTATAGGATTTCATTTATTTTATCTTTATTACTGTCGCCTAAGACGAACGACTAACAATAAAAATATTTCTCAAAAAATAAAAGTAATTCAGGTTGGACCAGAATATTCGTTACATTTGACTTCAAATAAACCGTTTAGACATAACTTTTTTATCCATGATGCCGCCAAATTCTCTGCAGCATAAGTTATGTCCTTTTAATTGTCTTACTTGAGTTCTTTTTATCGAACACATAAACCGTTTTACTAGATACATTCCATAACATCATAGTATTCATAAAAACGCTATTATCCGTTTAATCTGTCTTCCAGATTAGTTTTTATTTTAATTTTCTTCTTAATTGCAGAAATATTAAGCAAAATTCTTCTTATTTGATTTTTAAGCACAAAAATTCAATTTTCCACAAAATTTTAAAAAAATCGTCTAAAATAAATTTACGCAATTAAATATGTTATATAGCGATTAAATTAGTTTAAATATTAGGGTAGCAATGGAAATCAAACAAAAATAATGTTATAAATTAGTTAAAAACTATCGAAAGTATGTCCGATTATTAAATTGAAATCATTAAAAAAAATTTAATCTTTGAATAATCTAAAATTTAATTTTGTGTAGTAATATTTTAAAAATTTATCACGGAAAATGCCAGGATGTAATTTAATATTTGAATAAATTCTAAGTTAATTTTTCAAAACATCACTCAAGGGTATTTCTTCACCCATTCTTTAAGGTGATATTTGTATCCAAAAAACCATATCTTTGTGAAATTAATTGCTTAGTACAAACATATTCATCTGACACAACACACATATTCATCTTAATCATTAGTAAAGATAGTAATTAACATGTCTATAGGCACATTTCTATTTGCCAGCATATTTTAGTTTTGGTGAAGTTTCTTTAAGTATTACTTTTAGTATAAAGGATGATCTTGTTGCAGACATCTTGCTTTGGAAAAACACATCTGGTTTTCTAAAAATTGAGTCTATATTCCTAAAGAGGGTTGGTTGAAAGTATATGAATTTTAAAGAATTGAATGAATTTGACGTTTAAAATCTAATTGTTTAATTGAAATAAATAAATTAAAAAGCGTATACTTTTGCAACAATAAAGGATTAATTGTGTACCTCGTTATTTTATTATAATGTGAGTAAGCATCTTAGAATAATGTTTAACATTCCAACAATTTAATGTTAATAAAACATCATAAGAATTTTTATCTATTTTTTTGTAAAATTGTTAATTATTGTATTTATTATCATAAAGTAAGTCACATCCAATCAATACAGAATATACAGTCAATGTTAGGATTATAAACGAATCCATCATTTGCTGCTTTTACAGTAATTATATTTTTTTAAAAACTGCTTGAAAATATGTCAATTTTTTCATCACTAAATTTCAAGAAATATTTAGCTGTATGTTAAGCGTTCTATTCATAAAGAAATTCCCCTTTTTTATTGACAAAATAGTATATACGATTAAAAATGCAGCAAAATTACGAAAAGTAAATCGTACCAGACACAAAGAAAAAGAGAAAGTTCGTATGGCACCAGAAGGATTGCTACATATAAACACGAAAATTGTCTTATATTTTTTAATTGTTTTACCATAGGTAATTTCTAATTCAATGTCAATTTCTTTTAAAACGTGTGATAGAATAAAAACTTTTAACTTTCATGATTTACACTTAAGAAGTTATTTTAATTTATAATCAAATATGTATATCATTTTAACTACGTTACATGTTTGAAACTTTGAAAATCTTGTACTAGTTTCTCAAGTAGCTTTTTGTAAAATTTCTGACTACTTTTTAAGTAGCTCTGAAAAAGAAAATTACTTTTTTGTTACAGTACAATTTATTATGGTTATTTAAATACATTTCTAGCTATTATTTTAATTTATTTTTCCATTTCCAATCCTTTTACCCCTCCCCTCACCATTAGATTTGCTACAGAAGTAATTAGGAGAATTAGACTTTTTCCATCAAATGTAAAATTGAGGATTCTGCCTTCTCAAATTATATCTTGTAATATGAGTCTCTCATTGAAAGCAGCAAGAGATACTTGTTGCCAAAGAAAACCAACTCGTGTTTGTGTGTGTGTGTGTGTGTGTGTGTGTGTGTGTGTGTGTGTGTGTGTAAACTTTATTAATGTTGACATTACTATTTTTTTCAAGAAATGAGTTACTTCATGTTTAATTTAAACGTTAGCAGCTACTTCGGCCCACTAAGCCACATCTTTTTGCGAAATAAGACAAAATCCTAAGAACCATGTTGTGAAATATAACAGAAAATAAAGGAAAAGCAAAAATTATGGCACTTGTATCTTTATATATCTTCTACTTCCATATTAATCCTTTACATTACAATACAGCCGACGTCCTGACACAGGAGTACTACCCCTTGTCCTGGGTTTGAGTCCCTGTCCGGACAAGGTTATTCTTCAATGGTTCAGTGAGATGTGTGAATATCCCCCTTTAACCTCCCCCTGTTTTTATCATAAACTCAAACTATTCCTGTTTGTTTTTTTTTTCTTTTTTTTGTAATTTTTGGGATTAGCACCTGTTTTTGTTTCCTTTCTGGAGCCGCCAGTGAATGATCTTTGAAAATTGCTATTAATTTGCTTTATTTTATTTATAATGTGATGAGTTTGGTCTTTGAATAGAATCCGTTTAGAGTGGTTGTGTCTTGGTAATGTTTGTTTACTAATCATTAAATAACGCTTAAAATTTCAAGAAGATTCCTGGAAATATTCTTTCTGGGCAGTTAAGTTTCAAACCTTTGATATTTTCTTCAGGCAAACTCTGTCCAGGGACAGTTTAAATCGAATGTTAGAAGGGTCAATGGAAAAGTACGTGGATTCCTTTAGTATTTACATCAGAAAATGTAGAATTTATTCCACACTGATGCTCATCAGTATTAATACAAAAGAACTTGTTAGACGATCTCCTTTTCTCATTAATGTTGAAATAAATTTTGGTGTTTTGATTAATTAAATTGGATATATAATTGGATCTTGGAATCCAGTTCCTTAATTTCCCTTATTTATATACACAAGCGTTATTTATTTCCCTCTTATTATAAATGCAAATATATATATATATTCGTTCAAACCATAATAGCCATTTTTTCCATAGACAATGTATTCTTTCGCACTACTTGAAACTAACAAAAGTCATCACTCTGACTGAAATAATTTATTTAAAAATAAAAATAAGAATACATCAACTTTTTAACATTTTATCATCTGTCAGAAACAAAGAAGCAAAGAGAAATATGTCCTACCCATTTTTAGTCTGATAATTAACAAGTAATAAATAAAAAAAATTAAGCCAATTCCTAATTAGATCAGTAAAGAAAAATTATATTTTACTCACTTTTTATTAAATAATTACAATTAATATAAATTATTTATCAAAAAATTATTGATTTTTCTCAAGAATTGAGCACATTCTCCACCTCCAAAAGGTAAAACACTGGAATCATCTCCTTATTACCATTTAACTACTGCCTGTTGATTTCAATTTTCATTGCAAACTGCTAAAACTCCATTTAAAAGTATTAAAAATTTAATTTAGTTTAATTAATGAGTTTATATTTGAAAAAAAGGAATTAACATCGAGTGTCATCCACTATAAGCTTAAAAAATGTATTTGAACTGGAGTGGATAAAAAAAGTATTTTATTAGCTATTGAAAACTGAACAAGATGTGGGAATAATGAGAATTTATGGTAGAAAAATAGAAACTGAATAAGTAATCGTCAGTGGCAGGTTATGAGTATGAAGTATTTTTTCACATAATACTATCCCATTCATAATAATAAAAATATGAATGAAATGTTTCTGCATAACAATTTCTTTAAATGGCCCGTCAGAGATATAAAAACGTAAACAATAATGTCAAGCTAAATGTTGGAAATATCTAAAATAGAACTACTTAGAAGAAGTATTGAGTAAAAAGTATGAAATCAGATTTTAAGCTAAATGCCAGCTTTTTCACATCGATACACCTAATTTATTTTTTATTTGAAATTTAGACATAATTTTATAAAGATTTATTCAAATAATGGATTCTTATTGTACTCAATGCTACTTTTAATTCCATCAATACTCTCGCGAGGATTGTAATCTATGAAATCATCTGTTTCTATATCCCTTTTGAATACATTTTATTCACAACGATATGTAACCCAAAAACCCGCCATATAACCCAACAAAGGAAAGCCGAAAATATCCTGATTATTCTTTGTATGAGCACTTACTTTGAAACTAGTCAAAAATGTATACGTTTATTAAAAATGCATAATTTAAAATTTTTTAAAAAGCAAAGTGAAGAAATTTGCATAATACTTCTTAAAAATATTATTTTAAGATAGTTTCAGAATGCATTACACAAATTGCCTGCTGAAACAAGAAATTGTTTCATGCTAAATTCAAAGGATAGCATCTACTGACCATTAAATGTAAAGAGGAATGTTGAAAAATTTCATTGTGCATTTGCGATTGTGATAAAAAAAATAAGATATGAATTAATGATCTATGCTACCTTCTATTATAAATATGAAAGTTTGGATGGACGATGTTAGTCAATCAGGCCACAAGAGCTGAATGAATTTTATCACAGGAAGAGATTATAATCTAGACAGCAGCAGAATAAATAGGACATAAACTACTATTTATTCTCAGTTAAGCAGAATAAATAGGACATAAACTACTATTTATTCTGCTTAACTGAGTGGTTAATTTTTTATTAATTAAAAACTAAATTTCTCTCCAATAATCTTCATTTCCCCACCGCCAAATGAGTAAGGCTTAATATGTTTCACGATTATAATTTCATACAATTATGTTTCTTTTCATAGTGTTTTTGCATTAAAAAATCTGTATATCATTTCTCCAAATGGCGTAGAAAATTCACGCATTTACATTACCCCAATTCAAGTTTAAAATTCACCCAAGAGCAGTTCGTTCTGATTGCTAACTCCGGCTGTTTCTATAACATTTCGGCTGTTTCTCTAATATTTGGCGAAAAACTACTTTTTGGGCAAAAATTGTTTGTAACAGCACCATATAATATGGTTTGATAGCTTTTCCCATTGTGATCGGGCCGTAAGTTCTCACATATACCAATCAAAATTTTCACACGTACGAAGTCGCAGGTAAAAGTAAGTAAGATATAAATGAAAAAAATGAAGTAAAAAACATTAACCCAAGGTCATTACAGTAGCAATTCCAGTTACAGTTTATCCAGTTAAAGTTTATTGTAATTTCAGTAGCAATTTTTCTCCCTTTAAAGTATAAGAATAAAATGTTTATATGACACAAATATGATTATCTTTATAAATTCATGTCTAAGAATACCATTGCAACGCGCAAAACATTTCAAAAGTATACAGAGATGTGCGTGCATAAGGATAAAAGAAAATTCAAGAATTCAATTCCAGTAATTTTGTTTTTGTTTGTATATTTATAATGTACATATTCATGTGTGCTCATGTATGTGTTTTGAATGCTAAAAATAATTTTAACAGCTTTTTTTTTAATTTTGTAAATAAAAAAACTTATTGTTATTTCAATCAATGCGTTTGGTGAAGATATTCATTTTTAAAATCTGAAGTATACATATATAGTTCAACTTTCTCATATTTTAATTCAAGTCATTCAAATAAAATTAATTTCATAAAGCGTAAATTTAAATGTTAACTAATTAAATATGTTCTTTAGAGAATCATTTCAAGTTTCTATAAATATATCAATTAGAATTTCGAAAAGGATTCTTATTATAATTCAGCTTTTCACCTTTTATTTAATTTTTTATGAAGAATTTTAATTTTTATTTAACACATTTTATTGAAATGTAACCATATTTCATAACCTGCATATTTCTTATGCCATGTCAAAATAATGTAACATGGTTAAATCTCTTGAGAAGATACCATTTACACAAACGATAGCATATAAATTTATTACAGTCTAAAATTCCTATTGTATATCTGACTTGTTGGCATACAGTTATATCAAAATAGCCTATGAAATAAAATTCTTCATTTGCGCTCCTAACTTTACGAATTACCTACGTATTTTAGGAAGTCACAGTGGAAAGGTACCAAGATGTCACTTAGTTCTTAATTAATGAAATTTTTTATCATAATTTCAAAGAAGTCGTTCCTTCGAATGCAAATTTCCATATTTTAAATCATAATAAGTCATCATAAGGTCTAGGTCATAAGATGCAGCCTGTAGATCTCTAACACATACAGACATTCATATTTATTATAAGTAATTTTTTTCATTAAATTGCATTTTTGTTTGTAGGGGGGTCTTTTTGCAAATTAGAAATTACACTTATTTGTACTAAAAAAATGATACATTTTCCTTATTTATTTCCATACTCCAAATAACATTTATCCTTAATTTTTTTTTCACAAAGTATTTTTTGAAAGATAGTTATTATCAGAGTAGTTGTGATTTTTAAGGAAATAAAATATAATATCTTCCTTTTTATTATTTCTGTTCCACATAAATGTGTTCTGTTGGCCATTACATGAAGATTTATAAGTTTTAAAAGGAGATTATCTGCGGCTACCGACTGTGCAAGCAGAGTGATAATTGATTGCACGGCAGTAATATATTTCATTCCATTTGCTCTAAATAAATAAGTATATAGACTTAGAATTTTAAGACAATGTTTATTAAAAGAAATATTCTGTGCGTATTTCATTTTTTTTCTATCGCAATATTCCATGACCTTACAAATAGGCATTTTTAGTTGGGCATGTTGCATTATTGTTCTAGAATTGTGATTAAGAAATAGGTTTTTAAAGCGCTAAATATGAGATATTTCTTCCAACCTTAGACGTCTTCCATTAACCGGGAGTCAGTGAAAAATCACCTAAGAAATTTGGCGGAATTCTACATTATTTGGCGATTTTTCGCTGCCGCTCGGCTAACGAAAAAGTAGCCAAAAAATTTTATTTCATCATTTATGTGTCTCAAGTATATGTGTTTTTAATTTTCATGGTGCTTTATTATTCTATAATTGTAGCTAAGTATTATCGCTTCTATAATTTTGTCACCGCTTTTACATTGATGAAATTGACATATTTCTTAGATAATGGAGAAACCTGTGCGACATAAAATATTAAATTGAGAGAAAAAACAAGCATAGGAAAAATTCTTCATGCTATTTTCTTGGCCTTAATGTGCAATATGATTTATTTGAGGCGTTTCACGGCAATACGGAAAAAATTAAGCCTATTCTTTCCTAATTGTGTATGAGGAGTCATTATTTCACAATTGTGATAAAGGAACAAGCTTCTGCATCACTATAAATGACATATTTTTTGTGTACTGAAAAAATCACTGTAACGTTTAACAAATTAAAAACGGAAACTATAAAACCAACACAAAAGCTCTGTACACTACTTTCTTTAACTTAACAGAATATGACTCATTTCAAACGTGATTCAACTATAATATATAGTTTAGGGCCAAGATAACCTGGTTGGTAGAGTGATAAATTCGCATCCCTTGGGCTCGAGCTCAAACCCACCAGCCGAAGATGCTCCGTTTGTGTGTAGTTGCTGGCGCACGTTAAATCTGTCATGGGCACAAAGTTCTTCATGGCGAAAGTAATACCATTGCGGGTACTGAGTCAGAGATGATTGCTCCCTGTTCCAGATCTAAATTACAATCTGTGAATGAAGTTCTCCAAGTAAAAAGGATTTGTAACGTGTGTAAGCTTGAAGTTAGACTTCAACACTCTGGTGCTCAGAGGTCCATACTTTCAGAAGCTACTGCACTCCTCCTAACGTTGTAAAGTGGAACGTGAGAACAACAATGTTTAGTTTAGCTTAGTTACAATAACGTCCCGTTTTAAGGAAACACTTAAGTAACTTCGAAACGGATATCATAATTTTGAACATTGGTCAGATGATAAGGTCCATACCTGAGCTGGAATATCATTCTAAAATTCCGCTCCACACCAACGGGAGACCGTTTAGTCCCAACAGAATTAAAGCAAACCAGACCTGTTTAAGGCCCTATCACACGGCGAAATACCGTCAGCACTTTCGTCGTCAGTTGTCGATTTGTGCTCGCAGGCAACCGGTCAAGCAAGATTTCCGTCATCGTCAACTTTTTCTAACCTGCTTGAAAATGTCCACGATAGTGACGGAAATATTGTTTACAAACGAAATTCAACCAATCATGTGAAACTTTGGAAGTGACGTAGCGTGCCAAGAATGGCGTAATTGGCGCTACTATACTAAAAAAGCATGCATTTAATCTTACATATTACTAAATACTAAAAATAGTTTCGGTATCTTTTTCCCATTCTGTGGGGCAACTTATACTACCGTATGGGGAATAGTTCTCTAGAAGGATCTTCGAACTTGTGATGGAATTTTTAGAGATCCAACAAGATATTTTTAAGTAAATAAAAAAAATATTAATGCTGATGTGAATTGTTTTCTTTTTGTGAAACATATTTGGCCATATTCAGCCTTTATTTATTCAAATAATAGTATAATCTTTTGATTATAGTAATTCCTTAAATAGTTTGTAAACAGCTTCTATATAATTAAAAAAATTTAACTCCAATGTTAGAGCGAAAAATATAATAGTGATTTTAAATTTTAATACTTAGATGTTCCTTCAATGTTGCAGAAATATAAAACATATTTGGTTTTGACAAAAATAGGAAAATGATCATACTTTTATCATTAGCAAAACACTAAATCACCTTTTGTATGATAGACAATAAAATTTGGGCTTCTTTTTCTACATTTTTTTCTTTTAAATTTAACAAATTAACAGTTAATTTAGAATGATTTCTGATTATACATTTGCATTGAGAAAGTTGCATAGAATGGCCACACATTTGGAAATAGTCAGACTAAAAAACAAGTGTTTTATTGCTTCTCATTCCTGATGTAATGTGGAGGTTTTTTTTTTATGTTTGGCAATTTGAAATGTTACGAAAAACCTGTTTTTTATTATCTATGTAAAGATAAATGAAGTTTTAATACTTTAGCTTTGAAAAAAAAAACTAAGGAAAATGCAATAACATATTTTGGAAAATTATTTTTGATTATTATTATTGAATGAAAATTATTTAATGATTCCTATTTTTCACAAATATTGGTAATAAATCCACAAAGATTTTTTTTAAAAGTTCTGGAGTTGCAAATAAAATTAAAAAAAACATTTAACTCATTTTTTTAAAAGTAATTTTAGAAATGAGCGAGACTAAATAGTGTATTGCCTTAGAATTTACAAATATTTATCAAATGAAGAATCCTATTCGATGAATTGTTTTACAATTTTGAACTTATGTGGGAAAATAAAAATTATTTAAAGGAATGATAAATACAAATCAAGTCCAATATACATTCTCAAAAATTATTTTTTTAAAATAAAAAGGAGGGGAAAAACATTCAATCAAATTTAAAAGAGTAAAAAATACTTCTTATTCAATGATATGGTGGTTATGCATTTAAATCCTGTTTTTATTTTTAATTAAAATTCCAAAAATATGTTCTTAGTGAATTTTTTATGTTCCAGAATCAATTTCTTGCCATATTTCAAATTCCTAACTTTAATTATTTGTACTTCACATCTAGAAATATTAGTTTTTATTTTTATACTATACACAAAACCTAAAATTTGTCGAGAAGGATCCAACAAATATCAGTTTTCATATAGACAAAAATCATTAGATTTCAAAAGTTATTTAATTTTGTTTTAAATGTATTGGCACTCCTCTTCTGTTTTATTTATGAATTTTTGTTTTATTTTCACTTTTCCAGAAAAATAAGCACTTTTAAGGTACTTAAAATTGATTTTAAAATTTCAGCATTATTTATGATGGTATGCACCTTTTAAGCTTAATTGGATGCACACCCACAAATCATTTTTCTTTTCAATATATTTTTGTTTTAAATTTAATATTGATAAGATGCATTTAAAGGAATTTATAAAATACAAACACAAAAGGAGCATTTTTTGTTTTGCTTGTCATTATTACTACAAAAAAAAATTACAAAACTGTTACTAAGAAAAATTAAAAAGTTTCCTTATTTTACAGAATTTATTGTTACTAATTTTGATAAATTAGTAACAATTGTCATTATTACTACAAAAACTACTACTAACTTATCATTATTACAACAGAAATAATTACAAAACTGTTACTAAGAATAATTAAAAAGTTTTATTATTTTACAGAATTCCTTGTTATTAATTTTGATAAAAATATTACAATTAGTAGAATGACACGATAAATATTTACAATAAATAACAAAAAGATTGATACTATTAGAAATGAAAATGACATTCAAAGGAAAAAATGGCTAGAAAAGTATTTTCAAATTCGATAAATGTACAACTTGTCTCATTTTACAATCCTTATTATATTTATTGTATTAAGCATTTAAAAAATTAAATTTGAAGCAGAAGTGATTCAATTTCAATTCGATAATGTGTCAATAGAATTGCAATCGAAAAATTTCAAGATAGTTGGAATTTTTAAAAAAATTACAGCTATTATTGTAATGCTTTTGCATTCATTGAAGCCTAATGGGATCACTTAAAAAAATTATCCCGGATTTAATTGCAAATTAAAGCAACGTCTTGACTAGAATCCCACGTATTATGAAATAAGAAAACTGCCGATATTCACGAAGTAGGAGAAACGGATAAAGAGCGATAAATACATTATAAAGTGAACCTAAGTTTTTAGGTTTACCAGACAGCAAATCCTCAAGTGACGTCACTTTCGTCATCGCGTGTCGTCGAAAGTGCTGACGGAATTTCGCCGTGTGATAGAGCCTTTACACGGCAGTTCTTCTGTAGAATCGGATCTCGAACCTGTTCCAAAACCGAGACCCTATCCCCCGGTCTACCGTGACAATTTAACAATAAGAAAAAGCTAAATCAATAGTTCTTATATTTTATTCTTTAGCTACTTGTGCTCAACATTGATATAAAATTACAATTTGAGAGAAAAAAAATTACTACATATTTTACCTAACTAGCTTATACCATTTTTTCAATATCATGCTCACATAAGTATGGGATCTAAATTGTTTCATTTTTGAATTATTACATTCAAAGATGGAAATATAAACATATATTATTTTTAAAAATTTGGTTTCACGAGGCTTTACAGTTTAGTAAATCAACGAAATGTGAAATTCAAATTTTTTGAAAGCCAAATTTTTTTCTTTTTTTCTTTAGCCTTAGGCAAAAAAATATTGAAATATTTTCCAACTCATCATTTAACCTAATGTTATCATTTTAAATTTCTTCTTATTTCTGATAAATGCTTACAAAGGAGAGATTTTTCAGAAATTTTAATGGCATTTATCACAACAAACTAATTTGAATTGATTTGTTTTCATCATTACCTTGTAAACAAATTACGTGCTTACAACGGAAACATGCGGTGTTTTAAAACTGGATATCCAGTGACTAGCTTTCAAAGATAACCCATGAAACCATAAAATTCCACATAATACGTTCAATACAGAAGGAAAAGGAACCTTGGGAGGCTCGGTTTTGAATGATTTTTTATCTCAACCGGAAGGACGGGGGTGGGGAATCATAAATGATTTGGTAATAAAGGATTTCAGGTAAAGTTTTCCCAAATTATTGAGAATAAAATAATATTGAAAGTGGCCAAAAGCATTTTGAATACCAAAAGAGATGCCTAATGATTTTACGGTACAAGAACCTATAAGAAGATTATACTGCGCTAAATTAGTTTTTCTCTAATTCAAAGCCCCACAAAAACTGTTTCTATAAAATCGACACACACAAAAAAAATCATTGATAAAACGATGAAAAAAAACCACTAAAATTCATAAAGAAGTCATGATAGTGAGTTCAAATTAAGGAATAAAAACCAATGGATTTTTAAAAGATAAAAAGGTTCCCAAGTGGATCTCTGCCAAACAACAACGGCAACGACAATACTTCTGTTTTGGATTAAAACAAACACTGAACATTAAAATACTCACATGCCATAAGGATATGATAAACTATCATTCAACAGTCACAATGTGGACATGTTGGCAGTTGGTCATTTAATAAAAGATGTCTATATGAGATGGCAACTGGTGGATACTCTTTATATACTAAATCATGAGTTCTATTATGGGAACTGTAAATTGCAATCTCTGTAGAAGGGCTTCAGCTAAACATTATATTCTCTGTTGAAGTGCTCTCCCTGAACATTATATTCTAGGTAGAATTACTCTCTCTAAAACTTATATTCTAGGTAGGATTTCTCTCGCTAAGGGTTGTATTCTCGGTAGAAGAGCTCTTTCAAAACCTGAATGGATATAGATGAAGAAACCAGAAAACTCTGAGGGGATAGCAGATCATTTGAAGAAGGATTCTGTCTAATATTTTTTTTTCTATTTTTCATTTAAAGAAGTCCACTTATCTATTCGATTATTAATCTGTTTGATCCATGAATGATTTCAAAGTTTTAGAGCTTATCGGGATTTTGCAATTTTGAAATAGGGGTAATAACCATCGTTTTTCGCTGGTTCCGGACTTTAGAAAAAATGTTGGAGCTTGAAAAATTTTGAGATAAAAAAATCATTTTATTTCAATATAAACACATGCGTAATCTGATATTCACGTGGTTGTTTCAAACTGGTTAAAATAGATTTTCAATGAAGAAAAAAATCTATCCCCGAGAAAAAACATTCAGAGCTCTATTGTTTTTGAGATGGTCAAACCATCGCTTTTCTAAGTGTTGGGGATTACGATGTATGAGTTTTCTCTCATGATAATTCAATGTTGCTATAAAAGGTTTCCATTTTTTTTTCATTCTTGAATTTTTTTTATAAATCCACAATTAATTTGACCGCATGCTTTCAAAATGAAAGTTTATTTGACCACATAGTTGCAAATTGATAGTTGATTTCACCACGTGCCTGCAAACTGAAAGCGTATATCACCATGAGCTTGCAAACTGAAAGCGTATATCACCATGAGCTTGCAAACTGAAAGTGAATATGACCACATAGTTGCAAACTGGAAGTTTTGATAGCATATAGTAAACTATCCTTGTTTTGTAAGATACAATTATGAGGAATTTTTTTAATAAAAAAATATTAATATATTTTTACTCTTATTTCTAAAAAACTCATTTATCAATATTTTTATCTTCATCTTAATGCTCTAAAAAATTCTAAAATTAAAGCCTGATTCTCACAATTATGGGAAACAAACTTCGGGTAGAAAAGTAACTAACTAAAATCCCATTATTTTAATTCTATTCTAAGCTCTATTCATCTAAAACTAAACTCTTTTTTAATATAAAATTTTGGTTCGAGGTATTAAAAATCCTTAAAAGAACATTGATTCGAATTTATAAATGATGTTAGAGTAAACGTAGAGAAGATAATGGTTAATTTTTATTTATGGATGTGCATTTCGTTATTACTGTTTACTTCTGGATGCTCTACCACGTTCACATTAAGGCTCCGTTTTTCAAATTGTTACAGAATTCGGTATTGTATTGCAGTCTTTCTAAACTATTTCATTTTTGCGTATCGGTGGAATCAATTTAAAAGAAATTGTTAAAATGTTGCAGTCTAAGAATTGTACTAAAAGAGAGAAACACATGTAAACGATAAAAAGCCACCTGCAGCTGAGTTTAGCTCATCTGTGTTATTTCACCTACGAGAATGTAAGCAAAGTTTAATAGTGCCGGTAAAAAGAAAATTATTCTCTGTGCCGGCATTATAAAAGTTTTATAGACACGAAAACAATTTTATGCTTAGTGGAGATGAATCACAATAAACAAAGTATTCCCTTGAACTTTAGTTAAGGAAATAATTCGTTTTGATTGAACGAAACAAAGCATTCATACCCTGTTTCAATCCTTAGTGCCTCTGAATGTACAATAATACAATTTAATTCTAAATGGAAAAAACATTTTTCGTTATTATTTTCGTAAGAATTTTTTTTATTTCTAACGAGATTAAAGCTTATAAAATTATTCTATTTTTATTTTTATTCTTATATATATATATATATATATATATATATATATATATATATATATA
>JAOUZG010047530.1:123956-165782 GCA_026289955.1 Argiope argentata
GAGAGAGAGAGAGAGAGAGAGAGAGATAAGGTATTCTTTCGAAAAATTCAGAAAATTCCATTTTCTGACGTGATGAAAAAATCCGTACTAGAATTTCTCAGCAAATATCGCCGTGAGGAATAAATGTCCCAAACTTTAATCTTGTGTCCCGGTTGTAGAGAGATGTGATCCCCCATCTATCCTTTATGTCCCATGAACAAATAAATTGAAGTTAAATTCCTTATTGGCGACTCATTTTCAAAGCTAAGCCGTCTTCTTTGGATATATAGTTATATCGTAATTTATTGATTAGTTGCTTGATTAAGAGCCGTATGGTTTTCGATATTATTTCAGCAAAGTTAGCTATGTTTGAGACTTCCTTGAATCCAAAAAAAAAAAAAACCATTTTTGGAATTAAGTCTGTCTGACAACATGATACTGAATTTTCTGACTTGGTTCACAATTTGCAGATTTCTCTCAAACTTTGAATGAAATTTATTTGAAGCAAGTATGTTACTTATCAGATGTTTAATTTTACTATGTCATCATAAGTCAACTTAATAACAAATAAATAAAAGGCCTATATAAGTAAAATTCTGGGCATCTATTTAACATCAAACTTTAGATGCGCCTCAGGTATATAACCAAAGTCGTCAAGTGACTGAGCATCCGTCAGTGTACTCTTTTATATGCATATAAACTCGATAATTCCAAAACGGTAACTTAGGTAAATGAAATTTCGTTCATAATATTAACATGTGAATTTTCCGGCGTCTTGGCATAAGGGTAGCGCGTCGTTCTCTTGAACTGGGCTTCCCAGGTTCCAGACCTGATTCGGGAATGGCTTTTCTTCTTCTGTGTTCTATCCGTGAAGTATGTGAATGCGCCCCCCCCCCCTTCTAAAAAGGAGTTGTGAAAGCGAATGTGCCGCATGAGGTAGCTAACTTGTACTCTTGGCCTTAGTTGGTGTTACTGAAACAAAAAGAGGCGTTCACTCAGCTTAAATTGTTGATAGGTCTGTCAGCGGGTTTGTAAAGTGCCATAAGTAACAACAACAACCTGTAAATTAGATTTTAAAAAATCTAAAATACAGATCTTAAACCTTACAAAATGTTCACTGTCTGTCTATCAGTACATTCACAAAGAAATAAGCGCCATAACTCTAAAATTCAGGGACTTAAATATATAAAATTTGGCAGTTGGTCTTTTGAACTCAATTGGTAATTTTTTGTAACAATTTGGTCCAAAAAAAACCTAAAATACTTCTCAATTTTTTATACATATGCATTAACACATCAAGGACCACTCACGAGTTTTCTTGTGTTTCATGTCTTATTTGTTGCAGACCACTCACAAGTTTTCTCGTTTCTCACTTTCCGTCTGTTACAGATGTTGAGAACGTACAAGTTTGCTCGAAAACGTGTGGTTCCAGGCGTATGTCTTACAGATTTCTTTACGGTCCTTAATGTTTAAACCACAACATAGCGAATAATCGAAGAAGAAATTATCAAAAATCGATTTCTCTTTTGTAACTATTGTAATTTTTGTAACGATGACATGCGGTTAAATTTATTCAAAAGACAGTATGGAATAAAGTTTCGGGTAGACAAATTTCCCTAATTATGTTAAAAAATTCACAGAATCTATAATCCAGATGTTATCACCTAAAGCAAATATAGATTCATAAGGCAGTATTGGATAAAGTTTCAGGTAGACCGATTTCCCTAATTATGTTTAAAAAGTTACAAAATCAAATCAATAATGCCCAAATGTCTGCAAAAATGAAAATTCTCGTTTGGAAGTTCAAATACATGTTGTTGTTTTTTTAACTATAGGGTGTGCGCAAGATTACGATCATTACAGAAAAACTAAATTTGCTTTTTAGTAGACTAATGTAACATAAGTAGAAATAAAACGCCATTACAAAAATAAGTAATAATAACAAATTGTGTTTATAATTCATTTTGGAAAAAAAAACCATTTAGATTTAAAAAACTTTACACGGAAACGGGATATATTTTTGAAAAGCTAAAATTAATTCTAAAGTGGTATAAATAAACTTTGTGTCTGATTATATGTTTCTAAGTAACTGAGAAAATCACTAATTTTCAATTAATTTAAATTGCCAAAAACCTTTTTTTAGCACTTAATAGCCAAAAAGGGACAACATTCCATATTTGGAATCTTGGACCTGCAGTGTGGTACTCAATGCTTTTCATTTTATATATAAAGCAGTTTACAAAAAAAATTAGCAGCTTTAGAACATAATATGTGGTGATTCAATTTTTAAAAATGTAGAAATAATATATTATTTGAAGCAATACACCTGGCAACAGGTTTAATTATATTAAAATGGAAAAGATTTTAAATGTTAAAGTGAACAAATTGTTAGCCTTTATTTTCAAAATAGAAACAAATTACTATCAGTAAATCAAACACAAAAAAAATGTCTATATAAAAATGTATTAAACCGCAAAAACAACTTCAAAAATAATCATTATGAAGTAAAATTTGGCTTCTTAAATTATAAGTAATAGAGATAATAAAAATCATACAATCCGCAAATTTAACACGGAAAAGCTGATATAGCCGATTTTCGCTCAATTTAACAAAGCGAAAATTGGGTTTTAAGGGAAAAAATGAAAATCTAATGACTTTACGGGCATCAACACCATCCAATAAATAAAAGAAAGAATGGAGCAACTAAATTTCTGTCCTTTATGCCAGAATTAAGCAAATTTAAAATTATTTTTTAAATTAACATTCTTATTTTATGCTCAATCATGCAGGATTATGTAGTGTTCGTTAGAAAATACATAATACCACACAGAAAGTATGGCTCAATTGAAAATAATTCTTGTAAAAAAATTCACTCGATTATTTCTCCTGTAAAATATTTGCGAAAACAGAAACACTGATTTGGCGCTATTTTTTCAGAGATTTGGCACAATATGGCTCTTTTTTCTTATGGCAGTCCTGGCATAGCATGTTTCTTCCCACGTTCGTTTGCACAACGTGCGGCTGCCACTGTACAAACGTTTTGCCTCGATGGAGTTGTAAGGATTTGTCACGGCACATGCAAAGTTCCATTCGCCATGCCAGGGGCTTTCGAGAACTTTCGCTGCCGTGTCAAATTAACCCTGGAGTGCCCATCCTTTTAATTCAATTGCATAAATACATGATGAATCTTGTCTGGGGTGAGAAGTGATTGGATAATGTGAGAGAGGGGGTCTTCTTTGGGTAGGAGAGGTGACTTTCGATTAAACATAATCGATGATGTGGAAGAAGCTTCAAAATCGTGGGAGAGAAACAAGAATAAATATTCAAATTTCTATTTTTTTTAAATAGCCATGATTTTTTTGTTCTTTTTTTAATCATGGGAGAGAAAAACACACATAATAATAATAATTATTATTATTTAACTGCGGCAAGATTTTTTTCTTGTGTTTTTTTTTACATTGATGAACTATTTCCTAGATAAAAAGAAAGAAAAACGCATTTCATTAAACTCACATTTTATTTAAATTTTAATAGCTCTTCGAAGAAATTTCATTCAAACAAATAAAAAAATACTGTATAATACCCCTTAAATCCATCAAATTACAATTAATCAATAAGCAATAAACAGCTAATTAAAACAACTAATAAAAAAATCATAAAACTGAGTATAAAAGTAAGACTCAAGTATTTTGAACTCCGAACAATTGGATTAAAACAAATAGAATTAAATTAGTTAACTTTAAAAAAATAATTGTTTTTGCTTAATTAGAAATGAATATTTACTTCTGAAAATTGATTTTAAATAACTTATATAAATAAATAATTTGTAAAAATTGCAAAAAAAAACTTTTTGCATCTGCATAACATCTTAAATCTGCAATGTATCCACCCAAAACCCAAAAAAAGATTTTTTTTAAAAAAAGACAGTTGGTATTTTTATACATATTTGTAATATTTATTTTCAAAAACATTTATTTTTTGCTATATATTTCTTTAACAACTTCCAATGCACGGTAATTCAATCTTACAATCGATTGCACATGTTGTGGTAAATAAAAATTATTTTACTCTAAATAACAGAAATTAGTATTTAGTAATATTTATATACAATTTGAACTAAATAAATTAAATTTAATAATTTGGATACTCTGCAAATGCACACCATGGCAAATCAGATACTTAAATCGTTTCGAAAATCTTTCAGCCAAGATATTCAGTTAAGAACTTACAAATTCGGTGAGAAGTTGTTTTTTTTCGGAGTTTTTAATCCAATTTTATTTAAAACTTAATGTAAAAGAAATTGATTTAAAGATATCGAGAATCGAAAGCCCTAAAAGAAATCTAGCTTTTCATTTGTGCATGTAATTTCCTTGGTTGCTTCCTTCTTTCATTTTGATACTTTTAAAAAACTATTTTTTAAATAAATTTTTAATTTTTAATTTTTCGTTCCTTTTCATTCATGGCGTTCTAATAGAATTTATTTAAAAATAGTTTTAGTATTTTTAACTTAAAATAAAACTAAAACTTTGATAAAATGTTTCTAAAATTGTTTGTTTTAATATACATGTAAATAATATAAATACAACAATTACTATGTCAAAAAATGAATCTCGCTCAAAATTTGAATAAAATCTGAGAATTTAATGATCACATAATTTTTTGTACATAATTTTTGAGTTCTATTGCAAAATGATTGAGCTATTTTTTAAATTGATTATCTTGAGTTTTTTTTTTTTTTTTTTTTTTTTTGTAGAATAGATAATGATTGTAAATGTATATTTTTCGATTTTAAAGAGATCTGAAAATAGTGATTCATCAAAATCTCTACGACCAGTAATGTTGACATAATGAAGTTTTTGGACTCAATGGCTCTCGATCGCTGGAAATTACAAATATTGGAAGAAGTGGTAAACTTCGCCTATTTAACAAATAGGTAAGTGTATAAAGGTGAATAAATTAATATACCTTTTAGATAAGGGTATCATTTGTAATACATAATAAGACAAAAAAAGCAGATTGTTTATATAATAAAAAAAAATGATCTTAAATTTGATTCTTAGATTCATGCTCATCAAAATCTTGGGCTCGAATCTTTTGATGATTTTCACATTTTCTGTGTATATACTACTTATCTGAAAAAGTAATTACAGAATAAAATTTTCACACAAGCAAAAATATTTCTTAATCAACTATGAAAAAAATTTCAAATATGCAAAGATTATAACCAATTAAATTAATTATGTGGAAAACTAGCTTATCCCCTTTAAGATATATGTATATTCAAGATATCTTTGGTTCGCTTTAGATTTCATTTTTTACAATTTCAGCTAGAATCATCCCAGTAAAGGAAGAGAATCCATTTTATTCCTTTTTCGCAGAGAAAATGTAGAAACAGATACCACTACAACAGTGAAATTTCAAATTTCTATGAATCCTTACATCCCAAACCTCTCTGAATAAAAAACACATTTTTTTAGTATAATGACAGCCTGTGATCAGAATAACTCTAAGACACGTTGAACTAGAGAAGTGAAATTTTATGTATGGTGAACGTGAACTTTCCTGAAATAAGTACGTGAAATATGTAGATATTTATGAATATGTAGTATATATGTAGAATATGTAGTGAAATTTTTACTTTTACTTTATTTACTACATACTTTACTACTACTACGAAATTTTTACTACATACTTTACGTGAAATATGTAGATGTTTATCAAATTTTAAACCAAACCCATGGAAATGATTCTTTGTACTATTTCCAGAGTACAAATGCTTGTTACAATTGAAAACCGCAAACAAATAGATGAATGAGGTTTGGAACATGGATTTAGCTTCTAAAGTATAGATCAGTTTGAAACTAAATATTTCAAGGGAGTGGCATTTATTTCGATCTTTGCACCTTTATAATTGATCATTCTAAAGCCTACCCGCAAGAAGGCACACAAAAAAACTCGAATGACCGGACAGACGCTTGAGAAATAATTGGAGAGCACTGCGGTTGATACATAAAGGGGAGCCCTTTGGTTAGAGAAGGAAGACTAACTCCCATCAACACGGAGCTACTTCTTAAGCCTAGTTTTAACGACCTGCGAATCTTCAGACGGGCTACGCGTTCCCCCGTTTTAAACCCCCCCTGCGGTTTCTTGGGGTCCTTTGATACCTGGACACTTTACCGACAATTTGCGGGGAAACTTTGGAAGCGTCCACAGACATCAAAACACCCCAAGAAACCGCAAGAGGAGTAAAACGGATTTCGGATACCTCTGGACGCGTCCAAGTTTCCCGCGAATTCTCCGGAAAGTATCAATGCATCAAAGGTACCCATAAAACCGCAAGAGTGGTAAAACGGGGGAAAACGTGGCCCATTTCAAGATTCGAAGGGCCAATAGAACTAGGGTTAAAGTGGCGTTCCAACGACCCGTCGAATCTTCAGACTTGCCGCGCGTTTTTCCGTTTTACCACTCTTGTGGTTTCTTGCGGTGCTTTGATGCCTATGGACACGTCCGAAGTTTTAACGCAAATTTTCGATAAAGTGTCCATGCAAGAAGTAGCTCCGTGTCAATGGGAGTAAGCCTCCCTCATCTAATCATTCCTGTATTTTCAACATTGGCAAAAACCGACCCCCATACCGGAAGCTTCTCTTCTTCAATTACGCAACAAGGCCCCTTCTCCGAGTGGACTCCGAGTAGACAAAAGAAAATTTGGACAAAAGAAATTTTCTCCCCTATTTTAGTATCTTAAGTATCAATTCTTATTAAATTTGCAACCAAATCTCGCGAAATAATTCGATAACTATAAACTATAAAGAGCTAATAGATAGAATTTGGTGTGGGTGTTTAGTCTCTAAAATACAGGTTCTTATCAAATTTTGAACCAAATTCGTCAAAATTGTTGACTATCAATCAGTTTATACTTCCATGTGTATGTAAATGTAATGACTTAAGTCAATGAAATTCCGTCTCATAATCCGTATAACATTTTGGCTTCAATCGGTGGGCAAAATGCATCCAAAACAAAGTCATACGATGGATTCAGAAAAAAGTGTTAGATACATACCAAAGATCAATATTTTGAAACTATTATCTACCATTGAACCAAGGTTTGCATTTTAATACGGGGATAAGGTTTTTAATGAAGATTTTAAAGTATTGGCTTACAATAAACTGATAATTTTAGTATTTATTTTTGCTTAGTTAGCAGATTGCGTATGGAGCTCCGCACGCTCCCAGGGCCCATACATTTTTAAATACTTCAAAACAGGAGGGGGGGAGTGAACATTTATGGATCAACGTGCCGTTTTTCCTAAAGAAATATTTAATGTGGTATAGACGTGCAATAAAATAACTTTCACTTTTGATGATTAGGAAAATAATAAAAATAAATTCTAACAACTCAAAATCCTTTACTTACTAAGAAGGAATACATTTTTAACTGTACACTAGTAAAGGTTTCGGTTATGTCTGTAATTCAAATTAAAGTAAACAAATTAAATAATTCCAATAAAGTATTCAAATTAAAGTAAGTTACAGTTTAGCTGACAACTAGATGATTCTTTAATCCTACAGTTGTTATCCTATAGTGGTTATATAGTTATAGCGAATCTTTAGTGTTATTCATCCGTGAAAGTAATGACTGTCAGGAACAGATAGATATAAATAGCGTTAAAATAGCGTCAGCCAACTTCTTCAAACAGTTAAATATGTCTGGAATCAAGTTCCATATTTCCAAAATTTTGTTACTGGCTTTTTTACTTATATTGGTAGTTAAACTTTCTGTTATTAATTCCGATTTTTTTCCTTGTTCCAATAAATTCTTGAATCCCTTTTGAACTAGACTGCAAATCAATCAACTGCATTTCAAATTCTTCAATTTCCAATCAATCGACTTAAGACACGTTTAGTTTAGTTTAAAAACTCAAATGCAAACCTTTTTGTCCTTTGGTGTGCCCAAAATGTTATGTCGCGTGCCATTGGTTTGCCATCCCTGAACTAGATACATGCTTGGCTAGCAATAGGATGCTTAAATGTACATTTTTAATTTGCATTTATTATTATACTTAGATAAAGTATTTTTAAATATTACTATATATTTTATACATTTATGTATTGTATATGATTTTCTTACATTTTAGATATTATTTATTTCACAGGCTTGAATTATTCTTTAGAGCACGATGTTTGGTAAAGCCAATTCCCTAATGCAATGGCACGATTTTCAGCAGTGTCTTCTATTTAGACATTCAGAACCACAAACGAATTTTCTTGTGTTTCGCCTTCCATCTGTTAATGATCGCTCACGAGTTTTCTCGTATTCTGTATCCCTGTTGATATTTCTTCATAATTTATAAAACACTAATGACTTTATAACGTATAAGTTTGAACAAAAATTTACTGCACTAGGCCTTTATCTTACAGATTTCTTCGCGATTCTTAATATGTTAAATAATTGTCTCCTACTGGTTATGTTTGTATTTTGCCGCAAACACATAAAAACAAGTTATCTCGTGACTTGATTACAACATTCCACCTGCTAAAAACTAGAAATCTCATGGCCCGTAATCAATGTGATGAAATAAGAAAAAGGAAGAGAGAAATTGCTATGGTTTCTAATGGCACTTTCACAATGTTCCATGAACAAACTCACTGAGACAGTCAGCGATTTTAAGCTGAGGATGCGTTTCTTACTAGGGCCAAGAGTACGTCTTAGCTACTCACTCATCACATTCGCTTGCAAAGCCCCCTATTCACACATCTCAAAGATAGAACAGAGGAGGAACAACCATGCCCAAACCGAGACACAAACCCAAGACACCCAGATGACGGGGAAGACGCCCTACCCCTTTGCCAGGACTTTGGCGAGATGTTTTCGAATATATTGATTGAAAACGCTGTAATTTTCATTAATTTTTTAGTTTAAATTTTGTGAAACATTTTCAACAACTATTTGGGAAGAAAGGAAATGTGTGGAAAAGGAAATTTAACTCCAGAACCAATTGCTCTGCAGCATAAAATGTCGATTTTTTTTCTTTTCGCTCTCTACAAATATTAACTAACTTATATCATGCTAAAAATATTTTTTTGAACATCTGGTTAAAATCTACAAAGAAAATAACAACTCAATTATTTTTTATTTCCGCCATGTGTAGCCTCTTAAACGACTTTTACTTCAGGTGTAATTTATCGATGTGTGTTTTTAATCTGGTTAAACCGATAAAGAAAATAACTACTCTATTGTTAAATGTCAACCCTCCCAATGTCACTAGGACATTTTATTAATAATAAAACACGTGTGTTATCAGGGCTAATACCAAAACTGCGTTTCTACTTCGGTATCTTTTGAAATGTTGACTTTCTTTCTAACACTTAAAATCTGGGAGAAATTTTAAAAATCTGTTGAACAAAGACGGTAATTTATAAATTATGGAATCTATATATTTCGTAAATTACAAAAAAATTTACAACTATTACTGTATGTGGGCAATGCTTTAATGTAAAATTAACAATAAGAATATTTCATGTAAATTCTTACAGAATGAGTTCGAAGATTTTAACTAAATTCTGCTTGACTTCTAATTTTTATATACTCTAAATTTAATCCTTCAATTAAGGAACAAATAAGATAATTTTTTTGAAATATACACTAAAGTGACAAAAGTCATGGGATAGCAATATGCAAATATACAGATGGCAGTAGTATCGCAGCGAAAAAGTATAAATGCGCATTTCTTTTTCCAGAGCTTTCATTTGTGTTCAAGTTATTCATGTGAACAGGGTTTTCGTGATTTATGGCGGCACGACGAGAATTAACAGACTTTGAACGTGGAATGTTAGTTGGAGCTAGACGAATGGGTCATTCCATTGCGTATATCGTTAGTGAATTCAACATTCCGAGATCCACAGTATCAAGAGTGTGCCGAGAGTATGAAATCTCAGGAATCACATCCCATCATGGACAGCGCATTGGCTACCACCTGCACTTAACGACCGAGACCACCGACGTCTGTGTAGAATGGTCAATGTTAATAGACGCGCAACACTTCGGCAAATAACTGCTGGAATCAATGTGGGACGTGCGAGGGACGTGTCCGATAGGACTATGCGGCGAAATGTGTCTTCCTTGGGCTATGACAGCAGAAGACCGACTCGAGTGCCTTTACTGACAGCACGACATCGCCTGCAGCGACTCTCCTGGGATCATGAGCATATCGACTGTTCCTAGACCAGTGGAAAACCGTGGCGTGGTCAGATGAGTCACGATCTCAGTTGTTACGAGCTGATGGTAGAGTTCGAGTGTGGCGCAGATCCCACGAAACCATGGACCCAAACTGTCAGCCACCGCCAGCTTGAACAGTGCCTACTGTTCAAGCTGGTGGTGGCTGCATAATGGTGTGGGCTGTTTTTACATGGCATGGACTCGGTCCTCTGGTGCAACTGGACCGATCATTGACTGGAAATGGTTATGTTCAGCTGCTTGCAGATCACTTGCAGCCATTCACGGACTTCACGTACCCATACAACGATGGGATTTTTATGGATAACAATGCACCATGTCACCGAGCCAGAACTGTTCGCGATTGGTTTGAAGAACATTCCGGACAATTCCAGCGCATGATATGGTCACCTAGATCTCCCTATATGAATCTCATCGAGCATTTATGGGACATCATCGAAAGGTCCGTCCGTGCCCGAACTCCTGCACCATCCACACTTTCACAATTATGGACGTCTATACAGACAGCATGGCTCAATATTCCTGCAGAGGACTTCCAAAGACTTGTGGACTCCATGACACGTCGAGTTGTTGCACTTCGCCGGGCAAAAGGAGGACCGACACAATATTAACAATCATCCCATGACTTTTGTCACTTCAGTGTATTTAAGAGAAATTATAACAATTTAACAGTTTATATTTTATTATTATTATAAACTAAGGAAATATTATTCAAAAAAGATATCTAATACCTGTTTGAAAAAAATCAAAAAGCGTATAAAAATATTTTAATCCATCGATATGTGTGTGCGTGAACGTCTGAAACTGCGCGTTATAATTATTTTATTACACAAAGATATCCTTAATATTGAATTTCTGAATATTGTAATAAATTCATTGTTTTTTTCCTATAAAATAAATAAAAAGTTTTAATAAATAAGTTAATTTCTATTTTAATATACAGGATCATTTGGCCGACGTCCTGGCTAAGGGGTAGCCGTCTTCCCCGTGTTCTGGAAGTCCCGAATTCGAGTCCCAGTTCCGGCAGGGCTTTTCTTCTGTGTAATATTTGTGAGGAGAATGAATATGCTCCCCCCGTAAAAAGGGTTGTGCAAGCAAATACGACGCATAAAGTAGTTAAGTCGTACTCTTGGCCTTAGTTAGCTCTACTGTAAAACAAAAGACGCTCAATCTGCTTAAAATCGCCAACGGCCGTCAATGCATTTGCCGGTTGCAAGTGTCATTAGTAACAACAACAACAACAGGATTATTTCACACATCTTTAAATTTATCAATCAGAATTTGTATCAAATAACAATTGATATTATTATCATGTCAGAACATGATGTTGTTTGGGGGAGTGGGTTTCTGGAGTAAACAAAAATCCGTAGCCGAAAAATTGAAATTTTTCCGCCACGGATTTAAGATCTGTACGAGCATCTCAAAAAATCAACTTTTAATAACATGTTGCCATTGTATTTACAAAAGCTGTGATCAAAAACATTAATTAATTACCACAGCAAATAAAACCTAAATCAGTTTATCAATGGGTAACAATTCATTTTAAATCTTAGTGTAGTTTTTTTTAATGAAAACTATATTGAATTTTTTTCATTCAATTTAACTTACAATTCTAAAGAGTCAGTTCATTTTTTCAGAATATTGTAGACCTTTATTGCTTTCTAAATAAGGTGATCATTTAGACTTATATCATTCCTCTCATACGATGTCTTTTTTTTCTAATTATATCCCGAATAAGAGATAGGAAATTTAATTTTTTACTAGAATGTTCTATTTATTATTTTAGCATAAGGCGTACTTCTCGGTTACTAACTCTTAGCTGCATAATTCTTTAAAATCCCTTTTTAGACGCGATGTTTGCAAATAAGTTCAAATCTCTTTCAAAGAAAGTAAATTGATATTATATGTTACACTATAATAATATAATGTAATAAAAATCTGTAATCATAAAAATAAACCCTATAAATTGCGGAAAAAACGGGATGTAGCAGAAAATGGACTACACACCAACCCGTGGAAATCGCGTGATACGCAGCTAGAAGGTACAATCAGGTAAAATCATGGGAAAATACATGATTTTATTTTCAGAAACGTAGCTTTTTTATAACCAAATAAGTTGGGATTCCATCCTGTTCTGATCCACACAAAATACCTTCACAAAAAAAATTAAAAATTTTACTATGCTTTGTTTGTTGCATTCGGGAGAATTGAAAAACTACGTTATTTCTTCTCACCTGAATTCGAAAACTCTTGAAAAAAAATCTAAATACCAACTATTTTTGTCCTGACAAAAAGAAGAAAAGTTCAACTATATTAATGTCCCGTTGTAAAGCAACACTAGAGCTATTTTGGGTACCTCATAGTTGTGAACCGAGAGCAGATGACAATGACGACGCCCGAGATGACATCTCCCTTCCATGCCATATCGCACCACCAAGAGAACATTTGACCTTGACGGAATTAAGTTGCAACATACACTCTTACATGACGGTTCTTTGGATATCGAACTTGAAAACCTACGGTTTCACGAACCTTACCAACAGGCCACAGAGTTCTCAACAAACGAAGGAAAAGGGGATCAGAAACGAAAATATGTCCCAATGTTAAATTACCCTTCAAATAAAATAAGGAATCAAGAAATGGATGAGTAATGAAGGAATATTCTCAGCAAGAATGGATCGTCATTTTCTAAATATCCATAGTAAAAGAAATATAAAATCAGAGTTTAATGATTTAAAATATGTTTAAATTATAATTTAATGTCCTAAGCAAATCCTATTTTCTTTTGTCAATAATTTTCATGATTCGATAATAAAGACAAATATAAAATATGTTTATTATTATAAAAAAAAATCACAAGTGTCAATATTCTATATGGAAAACAAATAATTTATATTTGTCAAAAGTTGAGTTTCTAATCATGATGTTAAGCTCTGGTTAATAATAAGAGAAATTGTTTTCATCTAGTTTGAATTCCTTATTGATGCAGGCTAATAAATTTTATTTGAATGTATTTATAAAACTTGGGAATTTATTCGACTTTAGCTCTGTAATCTTTATCGTATACTTGCTATTACAACCACTGTCGTTTCTCCATAATAAAGAAGTTTGCAAATATGTGAAATTTAAAATAGTAAAAATGGCGGACTAATAGTGTTATACATTCAAAGTTTCTCAAACTTCATTACAGCTCACAGAAAATATAAAGATATTTTATTAAGCGTTTCATTTACAAAATGAAGGATTTCGACTTCATTTATTAAAAACTATTACATTTTAAGAATGCAGGGGGGGGGGGGGGGTTCTTATGAAAAATAGGAATTTGTTCTTCATATTTGCAGCACCCACTAACTGCTCTTAGGACAGTTTCTAGCTTGTTTCCCGTTAATCAAACCGCTGTCGATTGAGCTAAACAATTCCTTAATAAAATATTTCATCAGTTGTAAGTATTCAAAAAATACAATAGGTGTCGCCACTGAAACTTCACATATAGGTACCATTTATTGCCATTTATTAAAGGGTAAAAAGTATAATCACGAGAAAATCGAATATTTATTTTTAAAAATACTTATTTAATTAATTATTTAATTGCTTAAATTATACTAAAATTATTAAAGTTAAGAAATTTTAATCATATTTAAAGAAGCGCTATAAATGCAATTATTGAAGTTTCAGCAGATGTTCAGTAGATAATTATTATTCTGAATTATAAAATGATCCATGAGAATTATCAGTTCTTTGCCGAAGAATTATTTAAAATTTGTATTTGTTGTTTGTGGGCACATTTAATTAGTGTAGCTTGCATAAAATTTATTATTGATTTAATTTAATTTAAAAAATCTAAAGTGTAAAAATATTTAATTAAGAATTATAGAAAACTTCGGTATGCCATTTTCTAAAAAAAAAAGTTAGAAAAAAATGAAAGCATTTAAAACTGCGTATAAAGAAAGCATTTAAAACTGCGTAAAATTTGTGTCTGAAAAATCGAATTTCTTTTATAAATGTAAACTCCTGGAATTTCTACATTTTTTTAGATAAATATTGAAATTATGATTCTGAAACAATTTTTAAAAATAGCAATCGAGAGACAGATAGAGAATACTCGTGATAATTTGAAACAGTTCAAACTGATTAATGATTTAAGTTAATGAAGACATATAATGACTTTAAAAATAATAATGTTCACGCATGATAAATTGAAATTTGCAATCCTAGATTTCATTTTCTTTCTTTCTTTTCTTTCTTTTTTTTATTACTTTTATTGTCATTGAGATATATCGTAGAATGTTCTCAAACTCCCTATGCAAATTGAAGGACCACGAGAAGAGAGCTTCACAAAGCAGATATTACTGAGAGGTTTTGCCCGTCTGGGCAAAGGAAATCACGAGATGCAATTATTAAGCTTCGAAACAAATTTTAAACTTGAATATCATTTATAGAATTGAATATTCTCTCCCTATGAATATTTATGAGTAAGTTATGGTGACTTATCGATAAAATTGTTCTGATTAATCTACTTTTGAAAGCTATATTCGAAAGTATGTAGGATCTTAAGAGAAACGTACTTTCTTTGAGATATAAATGATATGATTTGAATGACATATATATTAATGGATGGTGAAATATAAGATTATTATTAATTTAACTTCTTCTCATCTAATTCTCACAAACTTTAATATTTCTTTTTTAACCTCCGATTTCCGACGTTCATTTAAAGGAATCTGAGAATACTGGAATACTATTTTCAAAGATAAAAATAAATTTCTTATTACCCCCCAAAATCGTAATGCCAGCCCGTGATTTTATAATGCTTTATATACAAAAGGGAGTACAGCTTAACTTGCCACAACTAATCAAATGAATATTCGGAAAATTCCTTTTAGAGATGTCAAAAAATCTACTTATTAAACGATCTCATTTTGATGAGCATCTCTAATGAATAAAGCACCCGCCTAGAGCATTGAATGGATCACACATACTGAAAGAAAGATGAAGTTCTACACAGGTAGTAATTTCAAGGGCGTTTCAAGCTTTCAATATCGATATGTTTAATAATTAAAAATCCATTAGGAGGATATTTCAATGAATAAATTGAATTATGGATGGATGAAATTTAGGATTTTTTGAAGTTTTACAAAATTTAGACTAAAAAATTGTTAAAAACTTTGATTTTACAAAACTTCACAGACTTTCTTTCATACTCCATATGCCTTCACTTTATAAATAATATTATAAATAAAGAAAAGAAAAAAAGGTAATATCTTGAATTTTTTATTATTATAAAAAAGTTAAAAGAAATATTTTAAAATTACAGAAACCTTAAAATTATAGTTTCTGTAGCAACTTTTTTTCCCCTTTATCAATACAAAAAAAATTGTGTAATAGTTTTTTTTTCTCATTAACAATATTCTTCAGATAGAGTTTTTATTTTATAATTCTCTTAAATAAAACGCAAATTTTTGAAAAGGTACATTTTCACGCTCTGTGAATGCAAAAAATTAAAATACACACACAATGAACAACATAATGAATCGAAATAAGTATGTGGACTATTCACACGCAATTTCTGTCATTACACAGAAGAAGAAAATACTTCATGGTAATCCATGGAAAATCTGAGTACTACAGTGGATGAAATTTTTGGAAGAAATAATTTTAAAAAAAATCTTTAATTTTTATACCTGGCAATTACAAAATTTTAGTGAAAGTATAAGAAAAGCGCCATTAGATAGAGACCAGAACAAAATTAGTTTCGTGTCGCCATCTATTGTTTTACAAATAAACTATTCATTAGATTTATGTCTCTAAAAAATGGTAATTTAATTTTAAGTTTACCTTAAATGCAATATTATTCCCTGTTTTTATTCTTAGAAAAAGACATTCATAATCTTCAAGCATTCTCAAAATAATGAAAATGCCACCTTATTCAGTGTCTCTCTACTTATCATTTACGACGAAATACTTCTGAAGACATTTGTCCGAAATAATCGAATTTGTAATTATCTAGCTTTGTGTCTAGACCTTCTCTTATGTTTACTCTTGCCCAAATAAATAAAAAAATGGCGCCAATTTCATAAAACTATTTTTCCTTTTTCTTATTTAATTATTTTTATAAGTTTAAGCTAATTTCAAATGAAAATTCATAAATTAGAGATAAAATTGTAGTAACTATTTATTTGTATATCTTATAAACAGGTAATATTTTTTTTAATTAAGTCAATTCGTACTTAGGATAACAAAAAATGTTTAGTTCATTTTATTTCCTTTTATTAAATAATTACAATTAATATAAATATTTAATCAAAAAATAATTGGTTTTCGCAAAAATTAACCTCCACGTGAAAAATTCTAAAATCCACGTATTTTACCGATTTCAATTTTCATTACAAACTACTAAAACTCTATTTAAACTATTAAAATTTAATTTAATTTAATGAATGAATTAATATTAGAAAAACTGTACTAGCATCGAGTGTCATCGACTACGTTTGAAAAAAAAATGTATTTGAACATGAGTGGATAAATAAAAAGTATATATTAGAATTAACATTTATTACTTAAAAATGCACCCTTTTGGGGTATTTTTAATAATCAGTTTTGATTTGCAATATTTTTGAATTGGTTCAATATTACGAAATTTTAGGAAATTAAGCATTTAAATTGATGTATTATATATTTTCTGATTTACTAATCTAATCACATGTTTCAGCTCATGTATCTGAAAACTAAGAATTTGTGTCCAAAAATTAGATTTATTCAGTTATTAACTTTTTTTATCTATTTAGATTCAACTCGTAATTTTAGATTTTCTAATCAGATAGCCTAAATAACCTGTTCTAAATTTGAAAAAAAACATGGACAAAATATAAATTTTACTGAATTTTAATAAGTCATATGTAGATAAAAAAGAGTAAAAGAGAAACAAGAAATGTATTTAAAAAATTGACGTCAATTCCTACTTATGAGAACGAAAAAAAAATATTAGTTACTTCTATTAAATAATTACAATTAATATAAGTAATTTATCAAAAAATGTTTTGGTTTTCGAAAGAATTGAACTCGTATTCTTCTCCTTCACGCAAAAAACTCTGGCATCTTTTCATTTCATTGACTGAGCTACTGCCTGCTGATTTCAATTTTTTTTACAAACTGCTAAATCTTTATTTCAAGCATTAAAATGAATTACATTTAATGAATGAATTAATATTCCAAAAATTGTACTAACTTCAAGTCTCATCCACCACAAGTTTAAAAATATATATTTGAACTTGAGTGGATGAATAAAAAGTACTTTTTTAAAGAATGATTAGTTGAACGAGATATGCAAATATATATATGGAGAGTGTGATCTAATAGTAGGAATTGAAAAAAAGTAGATATTTAAAAACACTGAGTTGAAAAAAGTAAACCTATCTGTATCTCCAGAACACAGAGCAGTCATTTCAGTCTGATTAATTTATTACCTCTTTCTAAACCCTAAATACATGATCTCAGAGGGAAAGATAAATCCTTCGAATAAATTTCTCGATAACAGGTGAAACTCTTATCACTTTCAATGAAACTATCGGTTAAAATTAAAAGTGTTTGACTTGACGATTTCACAACGGAGTGGTAAGTCACGTTGTTTTTCCATAAAGTATTTTTGTACACGGAAATTCCAAATTTCTCAAAGGATTTTCTTTGAAATTTAAAAGAGATACAGAGTATTTTCCTAGTTTCTTCAACGACCAATTATACTCGTCATATCCGCATTTGGAATCACTCATAGATATTTTTAATAAAACTCTCTTGTGTAACAATGAATGGTGCAACCGACTGCATTTTAATAAAGATGCAAGCTTTTGAAAATTCAAAGATGGTTCATTTGTTTGAGTTTTAGATCAGTATAAACCAACCATTATTTCAAAACTTTTATTATCATGTGAGAACATGATGTTGTTCTCGTTAGGGGAATTTGAATAAATGAAGCACGAATCGCATGGGCAATGAGCATAAATAGCAATATTCCTCTAAATCTTTATGCATTTATTTTTTTACTTGTTTTTACCAGAATTGTAATATTATATGTATACTTCTTTGAAAGCAGAAGCTTTTTTAAAATGTTAATCTGCTTTTACCAGTATTGCTTTTTCAAGCTGGTTTCAACTGCTAAACAGTTTAAATTAATTAAGATAAATAATGACTTAAAAATAATAATGCTCTCACTTAATAACTTGAAATTTGCTATCATAGTTTTCAATTTTCTTATTTTTTTTAGTTTCATTTATTCATTTGATTGTTCAGAACAAAAAACCATTTTCTTCAGATTAGAAATATAACTAAATTTAATCTTTTTGCTAAATATCATTTATTTATAAATTTAAAATAATATGGAATATCATTTAACTAGTGTTCCAGCTGAAAATACTAGTTATATTTTAAAATTTTTATTCAATAAAGATGTTTAAGACCCCCAGATATCTCATTAAGGTTAGCTTGTCTTTCACTGATTATGAATTGAAAACGTACTTCAACAATGTAAAAACTTCTCTAAATTTAGCTTTTTCTAAATTAAACATTTAGAAATTCCCACACACCTCTAATTATCACACGGGGCTTTACAGAAATAGACAACACAATTCATAAAGACATCACGTACAGAACAGCCACTCACGCTTCACATTCGCCTGCACAGTCCCTTTTTACAGGGTGCGTGGAGGCACACTCAAACGTTACAGTTAGAACAGATGAAGAACAACCAAGCCCGAACCGGGACTCGAGCCCGAGACGCCCAGGTCACGTTGAAAACACGCTACCCCAGTGTCAGGATGTTGGCCAATCTTAGCGTTGAAACTTTATATATATATATAGAGAGAGAGAGAGAGCAACACATAATCCTTAGCCATCTGTCTCACACCATTTTTTGTTTTCCAGAGGGTATTTTGTTTGCATTTTGTATGGAAAAAAATTTCTACAGAGCTTCCCGGCTAGAAGTATTGTACCCATTTGATTTTTTTTTCATACGAATATTCATAATTCCTAGATACATCCTCAATTGTCTGCTGCTCCCTTCTCCATTTTTAGAGATATTGCAAGATAAAGCCATCCATCTCAACAAATCAGTATAGTGTTGCGACTAGGCTGGATATATTGATCCCTTGACTTTGTCATGTATCTTATGTTAACTGTCCAGACACAAAAATTGACATTTTATTTCGAATTTCAATTCATTTTGTCAATTGGATGATGTCCAAAACGGATGCTTGATAAGTTGTTTAAAAAAAACACATCATGTTTTTGAAATATTGATGAAAATTGAGAGGAAAGCAATTCCATTTGGGAAAATCCCAATTTCCCCTATGAGCAATTAATTTTGCAACATCTTTCATTTCCTAGTTGACCAGTTAAGCAGGAATTTGAAATGCATGTTGGCAGCATAAGCCTTTCTGATTTTGTTTCGAACCTTTCAAATTTTTTATCATTTTTTTTCTTCTTATTTTTATTCCATTTCCAAGTAACAGCAATAGTCATCGGCACTTTAAATATTTAGTGATAGAAAAATTTCCTCAACTAAAATATGTTATGCAATCGTTTGTCATTTAAGACTAACACGTTTAAAATCCCAAAAGAAATTTAATTCTAATGTTAAAGATGGCAATACCTTGTTTGACGGGAATTTCCACGCTAACAAGAATATTTCACGGACCACCTGTTGTCTGAACTTTGAATAGAAATTAGAGAGGAGCATTTAGAAAATTTTCCTTTGAAAAGGAACTATTGCATCGCTGGTTGAAATGCGTGCAATTTTAAGAAGTCATTTAAGTTCAAATTGCTTTCCACATTAAAGTTGAGTTTCACAATCTGAGTCAAGAGGTCAACTTATTTAAATCGTAAACACTTTTTTCCAAGTTTAAATTTGGAATAAAATTATTTATCCAGCAGGATTTCCTCTGTTAATGGGAGCATTTTAAAACTTAGCTTTTATTCTATATATAATAAATTGTGGTTTACAAAACCAATTTTCAAATGTGACATTTTAAGGAGTTCGATTTTGGTCATTGTGCTATTTACACCTTTTAAAATTAATGATTTATTAAGGTATTGCATTAAATAAGGTAAGCAAAGCGAAATTTTGGCTCCTTTGATCAGTCTTTGATTAAAATCTTTTAAATAATCATCAGATGAAAAAGGTTTTTATATCATCTCAAAGAGAAAATATTGGCCTTTCTATGGAAACTGGTTTAATTACAATGTTTAATATGACTGTTTAATTGATTTTAACAATTAAATTTTTACAAATTTTTAATTTAGTTATATTAACGTCCCGTTGTAAAGAAACGCTTGAGCTACTTGGTACGGATGTTGTAATTTTGAACCGCGGTCAGTTGACGAGGAAGACACTTGACTCTCCCCCTCTCTCCACACCACACCACGCCAGCAGGAGGGCGTTAGGCCTGACAAGTTTAACATGCAACAGATCCCCTTATTTGGCGGTTCTTCGATGGTATCAGGTTTCGAATATGAAACCCTACGCCTCACGAACCAAGACCTTACCACCAGGCTACTGCAACCCCATAAACTTTTAAATGATTTTGATAAATGCTTAGGGTCATTCAAAGCTGCTTAGTCCAACTCCTGCTAAAGAGCGTGAAATAGGGATTAAAATTATGATAACTGTAAGCTCCTGAGTACTCGGGTCCTGACTATCAGGCCTCGTTTTTCTTTTATCTTAATTAAATGAGTAAGGCAAGGCGTCTATTAAGTAAACTATTAAAGGTTTTTTTTTCCAAAGCTGGACTCTTATCTTATGGCTGTCTTTTCCTATTTCTGTAATTATTTATCAGTGAAAAATAAAATCTGTTTCTGCCAGTTTTCTTAATAACTAGGTATGCGGTTAATATTTTGTTCATGTATCCTATATTTAAATTAGACATTCATAAAAAGTTTATAAATTCTTGAAACTTGTAGTGAAGTATTTAAATACATATAAACTACTAATGCATCTTTTTATTTTAATTCGACATGTTAATGGTAATGGCTTCTATGATTCACTGGGCCACTGCCTCGTTTATATTGATATAAGTGCGGAGGGACTTAGTGCTTAAAAAGACTAAGAGAATATACATTATTGCAGTGATATGTGGTATAAAAACATTTTACTTTGTTGATGGTGGGCAAAGAAAAGAATTCATAGACCACCGGCTTATCCGGTGTATCCTATCCAAACGGTTTGCCCTTCACCACATTAGCCCAGATTCTCAGAAATGTACTATATTTATCCAGTTTGCATAAATATAAGAAAGATACAATGGTTGTATCGACCATGGTAATAAAAAAATATGGTACAATGAAATTTTTTTGTCGCCTCAACAATGGTATAGAAAAAAATTGGAAAATTGAATTGTAGTGATAATATGTTGTTGGAATAAAAATAAGTGAATAAATTTTCTAAAAATTCTGTTCACAGATATCAGCATTAATAAAATAAAAGGATTTCATAAAAAATAATGCTGTAATTATTCTTTATTAAACACAAACTATAGTTAATGATGTAATTATTCTTTTATTAATCATAAACTATTTTCCATGCGAATAGAAATTGAGATATTTACTCTTGTGTCATTGTTATTGAATGAAAATGTAAAAAAGGTTTTAAATTGTTTTGCTCATTTGTCAAGAAATTATATTTTTGGTGTTTAATAAAAAATTTATATCATTCTTCAAAAGCTCATCATGTTTTACAGAGAAAAGTGGTTTTAAGCTGATTTTTTAAAATTTAGTTGCTAGCATAGAATTTAAAAATTCATCAGACAAAAACAATATTCAGATATTTGAGTATTGTTACATTTTATATAAAATGTAACAATAATTTTACATTAAAAATAATAGGCAGATAACAATGAAAAAATTAATATCTTCAGAATACCATTAACAATTTTTTAAATAATTTTGTTTTAAATTTATTAATAACGTAATAACGCCTATTTAAATTTGATTTCATACCAAGAGCTCTATCTTTTTACAATTGTTGTTGTTTCAAGTGCCACTCTTATACAAGCTCGCTGGTGCAGTCAGCGATTTTAAGCCGAGCGTGCGTCACTCGTTTTTAAGTCGCGCCAACAAGGGCCAAGAGTACGTCTTAGCTACTCACACATTACATTCGTTTTCACTGCCCCTTTTTACTGTGGGGCACATTCACACATAGAAAAGCTGTAGAGCAACCGTGCCCGAACCGAGACTCGACCTCATTACGTCCAGATCATGGTGAAGATACACTCCCCCTTTGCCAGGATATCGGGGCTTGTAAGTGTGAAACAAATAAATTACAAAATTTCTCATTACTTGATAAATTATGAAATATAAGAAATGGAATGAAGGATTATGTAACATAAGAAAGTTGAATAAACAAACAAAATAATTCTTTGAACTAAAATAAATGACTAAAATAATTGTTCAAAATAAAATAAATAACCAAAACAATTTTCAAAATTATTGTTCATGTTTCAAATGTAAACAAAACTACGAAAACAGTTCTAATAAAAGAATTGTATTAAATAAATAAAACGACTCATGAATATCCGTTACAAAAAATTTCAAACATAACGTAAATGCGGTTAATGATTTCCTTTTTTATGATTTTGATCCGGAAATTATATTTTTAATTTACAAAAAACGTTAGGCTTTTAGAATACTAATAAGGAATGTTTTCACTTTTTTTTTGCTATCTTTGAATTATTATTTTTGATATAAAAACTTTGCCTTCTGTTGTCGGTGAGCAAAGAAATGAATTCATGGACCACTGGCCTATCCGGCTTTTTTTATTATCCAGCCTGCCCTTACACTACATTAGGCCGGATAATCGGAAGTGTACTATATTTATCCAGTTTTTTTGGTCATGAAAAAAATCAGGATGCTTGTATCGAGCATGGTAAAAAAAGGCTGTAAAAAACCCCTTTTTCCCTCCATAACAATACTACAGAAAAGAATTGCAAACTCAAATTGTAGTGATAATACCTTATAAAAATTATTACAAAAAATAATTGAATGATTTATCTTGAAATTCTTCTTACAAATATCACCATTAATAAAAAAGAATTTCATAGAAAATTTTGTGATAGTTAATTAAAAAACTATTCCTTATTCAATTGGAAAAATTGTTTTACATACATAGGAAAATAGTTTTTTCTTTTCCATTCTTGATAATGAACAAATATTTTATATATAAAAAGCATTTTTAGTCATTTCGTTTATTTTTTTCTAAATTCTGTTTTCAATATTTGGTAGAATTCTAGATCATTATTTAAAAATTAATCACATTTTACAGAGTAAAATTTTTGTTTAGAAAAAAAGCGTTATTCTTTTCGTATCTGGTTAGAGAACAAATATTTTAAATTAAAAAAAATTGAATCATTTAGTTTATATTTTTCCAAATTTTATTTTCACTTTTCGGTAAAATTCTAGATAATCAAATTTTATGGAAAAAACGTTTCATGCATAGAAAAAAACCCTATTTCCTTTCGTGTTCTATTTTTGTGAACAAATGTTTTAAATATAAAACATATTTTAAATCTTTTCGTTTATTTTTCTCCAAATTCTATTTTCGATGAATAGCAAAATTTTAAATCATTCTTTAAAAAGTTATTTTATGGGGAAAACTAGATTTTTACTACTTTTTTAAATTTGAGTCTCTACGGATGAAGTTAAAAACGTATCTGACAAATAGAGGATTTAAAATACTATCATATTTTGTGTAAAATCATTTTTCCCATTAAAAATATTAATTTGGGATCAAAATATTAATATTTTCAGGGTTTCATGAGGTCCTTTTTTAAAAAATATTGATCCAAATTTATAAATAATTAGTTAATAACTTTACATCTAGTTGTAAATCCGAAAAAAAAATGCTACAAAATGCCTTATTATTTGGAAATTTATGAAATATAAGAAACAAAATGAAAAATAATGTAACTTATGAAAGACTAAATTCAGAACAATAACCAAAATAATTTATTTAAAATAAAACTCTCTTAACTATGTAATAAACAGTAGAACATAATTTTTTTTTCATGTTTTATGTAAAAACAAAATTATGAAAGCAATTCTATAGAATTTCTTTAAATAAACAAAACAATTCTTGTGTTCGTTATTATAAAAAAATGCAAGCATAACACAAATTTGGCAAATGATTTAAATTTTTATGATTTTGTTTCGATCAGTATATTTTTAATTTTAAAAAAAGGTCATCCTTTTAGAATATTTAAAGAATTTTTTGATTTGTTTTGCTGTTTCTATTGTCTGATAAGTTTAAAATTAAATAATAATTTATGCTTATTTTAAATTTTTGATTCTAAGTAAACAGAAATTTTATTTATATTATCATTGTTAGCCTTTGAATTGCGCGCATGTTTTGCTAATTAGAGAATAATGTTTTAGATTTGCCAAATGAGTAAGAGTTTACATCCTTCTTATCATTCGAAAACATGACAAGGCAGATGCCTCTGACCCATTTAGAACAAAAAGATCAGATGAATCAAATATTCAAAGGTTTCGACATTAGGGAATGTTTGACCCTATTTTTCTTTCTTTCTTGTATTCCCTAATTAATTCTTCTTCGATCGACACAATAGATTCTCCTCTAAATAAGAGATGGGTATATCTTCCGACAGGTACTATAACCTTGACAAGTTTTATCAGAAGAAAGGAAAGAAACACCATTAATTAAAATAATACACTTCATTGTCGGAAGAGATGAAACAGAAAGAAAATAGTATTTTTAACTATTTATTCGCACAATTATTTTTGTAAGGAAAATGCTTATGTGGTATAAAATGTGAAAATAAAGTGATTTTCATATTAAACGGAGACTTTATCACCTTTTCGATTATATTTAGTCTTATCTACGAACCAATTATATATATAACATATTCATGTACATAAATTCCAAGGCAATCGTATGTCAGGAAATAAATGAGAAATATTTTATGAAATTTAAGTTTAAAAATTATGAAAAATACCAGATTAAATAAAATAGAATATAAAAATCTAATACAATAATGTGGAAAAGAAATATGTATTTTATAACAAAAAAATGTATTGCAAACATTTCAATTAAATATAATTTTTAATCATTCCTCATTATTACTTTAACAATGAGATTCATCATTAGACAACACAGAATTTTTAAACGCTTCCTAGGATATACAATAAACGATCATTAATTATAACGCCACGCACCATTGCTTTTACATATCGTTGTTCAAGAAATAAAAGATAATAAGATATATTATTGTGTTTATAAAAATACTGTTTAAAGGCAGATTTTTCCCTTGACTACAGTCTTTCTTCTGGTGCACTGAACGAAATCTATTTGCTATTAATTTTGAATGCATAGTTATAAAATGATCATAGGCATGATAAAATTTTGCTGTAAAAAAGACACGATTCTCTAGCTCAAAATGCTGTATCATGGTATTGTTTTGAGTTTTATTTCTCAGTTTTTATATAATTATCACTTATTTTTTTATTATGATTGAATTGACTTAATAGCAAAAATACCATACGCATAAAAGTATATTTATAATATAAAAATATATATTTGAAATCATCTCACTGCGCATGAATAAACTTAAAAAATGAAACAATAAAAAGATTCATGGTAAAGTATACTTAAAATAAATCTTATTAAAATTATAGTAAAAGAATTGTTTGCATATTATTATTGTGAATGGTAAGTTTATTTTCTGAAATTGAAAGCGAAGCAAAAATTATTTTCTGTAATGTTCAATGCAACATATTAATTTAATATTTACAGTTAATTTACATTTAAAACATTTAAATAAAACTAACTTGGAGATAACGGAAGTAAAGTTTAAAAGTATATTAAGTCTTTTGAACACCAGTCAATCAACAAGGTAGAGTTGAGTTGTCACACAACTTCCAAGTTCAATAATAACATCTTTTTGCTTCTGTTTGCAATACACTTTATTGCTCAATATTATACTCTGTAATAATAAGGAAATCGGTAACAATTTGACTAATCTTAATTAATGAAAGAATAATTGAATTTTAAAATTTTAAAATTATGTCTTATATTTTACTACTCCAGCAAAAACAAAGTGCTGGACTCAATTATTCTAGCCAAATTGTCTGTCCTGTACGGGGTTTTAATTATTTTCAATCACACACCACACACTTTTAAATAGAAAAAACTCCCATGCTAGAAAAAAATTCTGGAAAAATGTGAACTGCTAGTTGAATTCAGCACATTATGATTTAGACTTAATTCTGTTCTCGTAATATTTTTATATAAATTAACTTTTATTTTTATAGCAACAGCGAAATGCAAACAAGAAAATACATTTGATATCCTCATGACACATTACAGTATAAAACCTTTATTAAAATCTGAAAAAAATTGCTGTATAATATATAAAAAAATTTCAAAATAATCATTAAAATTTTAAAAAAATTGGTACATTAAAATAAAATTGTTATCCCTAAAAAAATTATTTTGAGTTTCAAAGTGCTCCAAAGCTGACTTTTAAGCGGTAATAAGATGTGAAGTTATTGAGGAGGCATGTTAAAATTTATATTTATAATTAATTGAATATTCTATTACATTGAAAAGCCATTTCTTAGTGAAAATTTTTACCCAGAAAATAATTACTTGCCAAATGTGGTAGTTCCTTACTCAAAGGGATAGCTAGAGAATTTTGATCAATATATGTACCAGGCATGTTGCATTTCATTTCATCCAATTTACAGATACCATCCAATCTATAAATATTAGCATGCAAAAATAATTCATAAAACCCATGAAAAGATAACCATTTGACATTTTCATGATTCAAGGTTGTATCATTATACGACATAAAAATGAAGCATATTTTATTGATAAGTAATGCTATAATACTTTCTGTTTTGTATGGTTCCTACTGCATTGTATTCTTTGAATTACATAAATTCTATCGGCTATCGGCCGGATCCTGCTTTACATTGGGAAAAGAATCTTAATAAATGTAGGACAGGGGAACTAATGGGAGAAAGAATTAATAAAATGCAGATTCGTATAGAACGCATTCATATATACGTATATTTCACATGCATTGTTAGAGTAAATGAATAAATGAAATGTATTTCTAATCAAATTATTATATTTTGTTGAATAACAAGATAGCTAATAATAAAATAAGAGCAAAATCCGGAATTTCGTTTTGAGATTTTCAATAAGAAAAGTGAAAATATGTAATTTAAGTAATTTCTTCTTTCTAATGTTTATTCGGTTTTTTTACAACATTTTTGAAGCGTTTAGTTAAAACGTATATTTCACATGTTGCATTAGCTGGTATTACGAGAAAGAAGTTTATACTGTTACAGATGCAATCGATGAAAATTCGTTTGAAAGGTGGTAAATGAAAGAAAAATTGACAAGCAGTTTTGAAAAAGAAAAATTTCAATGAACTGTTGTACTCATTATGGCCTGGTGTATAATTTTTAGACAATAGTAGAAATTATTAATTTTTGCCAACATTTAAAATGTTAAAAGGAATAATTTCCTTTTTTTCGATAATTCACATTAACCACTAAATGCAAAAATTCTATTATTTAGCTTTTTAAAAATTTACTAATACAATAACATGAATTCAGTACGAAAACACTATATCGGACGTTTTTAATTATAATTATTTAATGAATTTTCAATTTTTTTCCAAAAAAATTGAATAATTTAATTGAAATTTAGTGGATTATCACTTTTTTCTTATGAGCTTTAAATATAAATGTTGTTAATTGGGCATATAGTCAAATTTAAACATTTGTGGCTCTAATAAATTGCCATGCTATAAACATAAAATTTTTGAATTCCTATGATATTATGAAATTTCGATTAAGTAACGGTTTAAAATATTCATAAACTTTAAACCATTAGTTGTATACTATTATAAGCCATTCTGTATTATTCCATTTATTATTTCAGTCATTAATTTGAGTTATATTTTAGTGGATAAGCATTACTTAACTTTTTAATGTTCCAAAAGAAAAAGTAGAGCTTATAGCCTCCATTTTACTTAAAAGCCAAAGATTAAAGAAAAAGTGAGACTTTTACGACTTTTTAATAGTCTAAGATTCGCGTTTTACTAATGAAATCGAAAGCGAAAAAGAATCGGTTCGTGTTGGAACACACGTTTCTTTGACACAATGGATGACCCTCTTAAGCAGTATTTCATAACGAATATTTAGATTCCACAATGTGGCGCTTTTAAAAGAAATTGCGCCACGCGCGATTTATGGAATATAAAAAAAGCATTAAACTTTCTAGCAACAACTTAATCGAAACTTCTATTGTAAGAAAGATGCAGAGTAATTGGAATTACATGCAATCGAGTTATTTCATAATAATATAAAAAGTATTAAAGTATTCACATCTAATATAATATGAATATAAGCACCTCTCATGCTGATGTAAGAGTGTTTTTCAACAAAAGAGATGGAAAATCTTATTGACAGCATTTAAAGACATAACATCAAGAACATTAAAAAAATTTTCGTTCTCTATTCTATATTTTTCTTTAATTCTTTGACCACGAATTTAAGAAAAAAACTCTTTCTCATTATTTTCTACTCAAGTGAAAAGAATTGATTCTGAATAAAGGTTCGCTAGAATTCTTTTTCTGGCTTGATTTTTAAATCAGAAACTGGTTCATGATTACAAAATACCCCCCCCCCCCCGTTACTTTAACAATGAAAACTATTTAAATAAATTTTAAATAATTAGAGATATGTGACATTTCGATAGTAGGCTAATGTTGAAGTCTATAATCTCTATATCTATCACTAATAAAGATGAACGGGCATGCATCCACGTGTTTCGGCATTTTATAGACCAAACCTTCGATCTAGAGCAATTAAATTTGACACACTAAAACGAGGAAATGAGATTTTAGGAGAGATTTTTTTCAGATTTTCAATATGAATTTTAATAAACTAAACACCAAGCTCAGTGTGGAGATGTCTCCTCTATAACTTTTGAAAAAAGCTATTCTATTTTAAATTTTAAAAAATGTAATAATTTTAGTGATATCAATTTTATCGAATATATGGATATATCAATTTATAAGTGAAATCATTTTTTTATTTTGAAAATTTAAAAACAACATTTTTAAAATAACATTTACAAGCTGGATATTTTTACTTTACCTTAGACTCAGTATAATGTCAGCTATCAAAAATAATTGATCTCTATACTTAAAAAATTCTCCATCCTTCATACCTCCCTGAATGTAAAAAACCACATTTTTAACACTATGTCAGCCGGTCTATCTATAAGATAACTCATAAGTATTTTGAGTTAGACGTAAAAAAATCGTTATACAGATCAAATAGGTAGATAATACCAGAGATAGACCAAATTTGTCAATCAGGTCAAAAATTGGCAAAATATATAGATCTCTAACAAATTTTCAATAAATTACATGCATAAGAAGCCTATTTCTTTAGCTATTCAAATACAAGAGAAATTCAGTAACTCCAAAGCGTAACTTCGATCTACACTGGAAGAGTATTGTGATTTTTTGAGACTTCCAGGTCTGCTAAAAAGACGCTTAAAGTAAGCATATCCATTGACAAGTGGGAGTATGCTCATAAGTCTGAAGGAAGTGTCTATACATTATTCTATCTTTTCAGCTCCTATCGATCAAATATCACTTAACTGTCAGCAAAAGTTGAAGACAGAGATAAGAATAAAAACGATTTTTCCCAATTAAAATAATTTCAAGACATTGAAAAATATGGCAATATGAAGATTTAAAATCAAGCCCGCTCTGAAAAAAGTGGGATTTTTTAAAATTATTATTTCATAGTTTTACTATTTTTTGTATTAAATCTTTACTCGTAAAGACATCTCTATTTTTTAACTGTTTCAAAGAAATTGTCAATTATAAATAATAAAAAAAATCTTCATGATAAATAAAAAAGAGCCTTTATTTTATCTGACAATCTTGAACTCAAGAATAGGATATAAAGATTTGATAATAAGATTGTCTTTTATAAAGGTTTGAATTGTCAGAATTAAAAGGATTTTACTCTTTTGCAGACAATTATTGAAACAATGGCAGAGATTTTATATAAAAACCTTCAAAACGTTTATTCATTAATCGTGTATTTGACAGAACTTAGCTACCTCTTTCTAAAAAAATTATTTTCAAAAAGTTTATTATTTATTTGGCAATCAGATCACAACATATTTGAAACATTAATGAAACGGTTGAGAAACGTTATTCTTTACAATAATACTCTTTAAAAAAATTTGTAAGTAAAAGTTTTTTTTTTTTTTAAGATTTTTAAAAGTGCTTTATATAAAGGTAAAGAATTGCAGAATAGATTGAAAATAAAATAAATGTGATTTCAATTTATTTTCTCATTTTTTGACTTAAATACTCTTATAGAAAAATAGTAAGGTAAGTGACTTTTTAATAATTTGTTTTATCCATTTAACAATTTTAAATAATAATAAGTTTAATAAATTTTAAATCAAGTGTTAATTAATATAAGAAAACAATAATTTATTTTTATTATGCATTTTTACTAAAAAATAATTAACGTACATATGGGATATTGAATAAATAATATCATTCAGTCCTTGGTACAAAGACCATTGACGCTGTTTATTCCATTTCGAAAGAAATATAAATAAATGTATTTTTCTTAACAGTTCTCGGTTTTTATTAAAACCCGTGGTAGTTTATAAAAAAGTTAGAGAGTTATGAATTAAAGAAAAAATGTTTTAATTTATTCAACTTAAAGAAATTTATACAGTTGCATTAAAAAACCAATAAAAACCAAAGTGACAGTTTTCCCGAAGTATTTTTCAATTTCAAAATTTTTCTACTTGGACAATGAAATATAGAAAGTGATTAAAATTACAGCACCCTAATTCTGGGCTCTCTATACAGGGTATAGAGAGCCCAGAATTACTACACAGTGTAAAGGCTTCAAAATACTTGAACATCCTATTCAAGACATTGGGAAATAGGTGATGAGAAAAAAAATAGCTTTAGAAACCCTATAGACAACACTAAATAGCTAGAAAGACAAAAATAATCACACAAAAAAAACATTTGGTATAGAATTTTCTCTTTGCAATTTCTATTGTTTGTTTGTAAAAAAAAAGATAAAAATGTGAAGAAATTGAAGCTTTCATTATAACTACAGTTTTGCACTGTAAGCCCAAAAATTTGCATAAACCCTTGATTTGCTGCTACTGCTCTAGGCATAAAAGGGATAAAACTGACAAAATGTCATTCTTATCAGCGATGACTTCGCGCTTTGCTTGAGAAGTTGTTTTCTAAAAACATGGGAGATGCTGCATCTGCACTTCGAGAGTTTCATCGACTTGAGAATTTATGCAAATAACCAACAGGCACCAAAACATGATAGAAAATTTTTCTATCATGTTTTGTACCTAAACCCCATTTTTCTATCATGTTTTGTACCTAAACCCCATTTTTCTATCATGTTTAGTACAAGAATTGTTTTCTATCATGTTTTGTAACCATCTATCCCAAATGCAACGGTGCCAATGTCTCGATTTATTTACCTTTATGAGAAACGCCTCCACACATTGGACTTAAATACAACAGTTGATTCGGCAACATTTTACAGATGAAGGAGTAATTAATCGTGCGTTTCCAGCCACCTAACCATCTCTTTCGTACACATCTGAATCCCTGTGATTTTTAACTTAGGGGATACTTAAAAAATCTTTCTTATCGGGGACGTCTGGTAATCTTGGCAGATTTAAAAGATAGTATCACTCTGCACTGCTGAGAAGCATCTCAATCGAAAAATAACAAACCACGGTTGAACAAACTGTCCACAAAATGCAGATTTTACATCTGGAAGAAGGGAACCATATTGAGCAATTTCCCTTGTATCGATAAGGTCCTTATGATTCAGTGTTTGATACCTTCGATTAAAATGTATTACAAAAGAGTATTTTGTGTCTTTTCTGCATATTTTTGTTGTACAGCTCCACCTATCGGTGTTTCTGGAACTAATTTTGTTCCGCGTAATCCATTTCTGCACGTCTTGAATAATATATTATATATATGTAACACATAATTTTGTGTTTTAAGCAAAAGAAGTTCTGAATGCAAAAGTAAGACTTTCAAATTTTTAATGTTCGCTTTGTGTCTGGAGAGGCACGCATTGTGTACAAACAAACCTGCAACAAAAGCAGAGGGTAAAAAGGCTTAAAGAGAACGGAATCCTTTATCCCTGGTCTTATATACCAGGAGATTTTCATAAATCTGATATGTGTCAATTCTGACAGGAATTCTCATAATCGTTGTTGTTGACAAGAGAAATGTAGGGATCTTTTAGAAGAATCTGTTTACATCAGCGACTCTCTGTCTCTTCACTCAGCACATGGGAACCACTAATGCAGCATTTTTACAAAACTTCATTTGATTTATTAAACATATAAATTGGAATGGGATCGGGAAACAAGAGAACATTTTAGTACGAAGTTACTGTGGGCTAAATTAGGACAAAACTTTGGAAATTAATTACTAAAGAATTTAGAGCTTTAATTATTATTACAAATATAAGAAAGGGATGGAACATAGCACGATTACTGTCATAACTTTCAGGCATAACTTTAAATTTTCAACCACTTGATGCTCAATTCTTCATTATTCTCAAAGTTTAGTACGAGCAAACTGCATACATATGTATTATGTGTAATTTGTTTGGATTATCCTGCACTGGTTATTAGATTATAATTTTTAATTTTGCTTCTGTGCCTGACACACATACCTAAATAACATTTACTATTCAAACTTGTCTGATTACTGATTTTTTTCCATTCATATTTGATATGATCTGGACAATGAAATTGCGATTACGAATTCCAAAATTATTTAATAAGTTCCTTGTTTAAAAAGCAGTTTTATAGAAAAAGGAAGAAAGAAAGAAAGCCCGATGAAAAAAATGGCTTGTTTTTCTCTTCCAAAGAATTAGAACGAAAACATTAATCGTCTCTACTCGTGAAAGTGATATCTGCCACAGGTAAATCACCGCACGTGATTTTGCTTTTCTTCTTTCTCTCATTTCCTGTTCAACAACTTCGAGTCAAAAAATTGATTCTTGAATTTAGTTTAGATTAGAGAGAAAAAGAAGAAAAACAAACAAACACTGCCGGTATCTTTAAACTCTTTCAAATTCGATGATAGACTTTTATAAGCATTTTACTTGTGTCGTCTGCTTGTGGTTCATTTTAATTTCAAGAATTTATAAATTTAAATAATATTTGTGAAACTGAGATATACATCATAAGAATACATGATGCAAAACCATGCAAAATATTCTAAAAACGTTACGTTAGCATTAGTTAATAATAATAACATTTTGGGCCATAGGTATTTTTTTTAAATATTTTTGAAAGTTTCTAATTAATTTAAAATTGACAGATTTTTAATATATATCTTTAATAATTTTACAACCAATTATTTAAGAAAACCAGATTTATTGGGCGAATATTGTTTGCATCACCTCTAATTTTTTTTAAAAAATAGCCCACTATTGATGCCAGTTTCATTTCAGTTGGTATTTGTTTTTTTAATTTTAGAAAATTTTAAATAAAATGTGAATGTGTATTTTGCAGTTATTATTTTCATTGCTTTAATGATGCATTTGTAAAAGCACGCGATAGGATGATATTAAATATGTTTTGAATATATTGTAATCGATTCATGTTGTATATTTCTCTTCAAAAGTCTACTGAAAGTACGATGAAATAAAATTGAAAAAAATTTATTTCATCGTACTTTTAATGACGGGCATACAGGTATCGCAGTTCTATACATTTTCATTTCCTCTGGCTTGTAATCAATTATTAACATGCGTTAGTGTAATGTAAAATAACTCTAAAAAAGCAAGGAAAATAAAAACAATATAAAAACTAAACTAGTCTAAACTAAAATTGATGTCTGCTGTCTCAAATTTCATGTTATCTTGCAAGAACATTATTATTTTTAAGACATTGCTTGCCTTAATTAATTTAAGCAATTTACTAATTTAAACAGTTTTGGAACAATCATGTGACTTCGCGAATACGTATGCGTCGATATATCGAGAATCGGGTACATGGCGAACATTGGTGTTAAATTGTAACTTTTGGTTGGTGATAAGTCATCAATTGTGAAAATCATATTTACGACATTCTAATAATCCTAAAAGGGAAAAAATGATGCCACAAAACCTATAAATCGCCAATTATCTGCCCGTTTATTTTGTGACTTCAAAAACCTCAAAAACATGCAGCATCATGCTCTCCCATGATAAAACCCTTTTAACAACAGCGAAGAATGTCGCCACTGACTTAAACTTTTGAGTTATAAATTAAATTTCTATTTTTAAATGATTTTTTAGCGATGAATATCCTCATGGGACAACTTCTAGCATTAATTTTTAATAACCCTAAAAGCTAAAAGTTGGTACCTCGAAAGCGATAAATATTCAATCTGTTGCCTATGCACTTTAAGGCTTCAAAACTCTCAAACCAAAACATCATATTTTCACTTTATAATAAAATAGGGTTCGCATCATAGTTGAAAAAAAAAATTAGAGTTAAGACATTTATGAACAATTGAGCATAATTTAAATGAATATTTCTCATAAAATTGTTCTTTTAAAAAATCTTAATTGTCCTTATTCTTCTTTATCATTTTATATATTAATTTATTCACACGAGTACATTTTGAAAAGTCAGCATGCGTTATTTCCCAACCCATCTTCCCTGATTATTATAGTGCATTAATAACTATACATCTATGATTATTTAATCATAGATAATTTTTTCAAGTATTTGAAAGGTTCAAAAATCAGTAGTTAATACATCTGGGGATTTGACTTTAATCTGAAAGATTGACTTTGATTTTGATCTGACCGATTTCTCTAAATTTAATCTTGACTTAGATATACTGTTACTTTTTGTGTCTTGATTATTGAAAATTTACAAAGCGAATAAAAGCCATTGCATTTCTTTTTATAAATATTGATAATAGAATATTATTTTAATGATAGGAGAGCATATATTTTCAAATTAATTAAATTTCCTAAGATTTAATATTTCATATTGCGTGAAACCTTAGCCTTGCCATTACCTACAAATAACTACCTCAATAAAAGTTTCTTTAAATCACCGAAATCAAGTTCACAATTTATTGCTTTAAGATTAAGAAAAATTATTATTTTTTATAAAAATATCTTAAATATATACAAGCTTTATTTGTATAAAGTTGTAGCATCTTTTATAATTTTTTTGCACTTAAAATATATATTGCAATAGTTTGTTTATTTGGTGAATATATGTTTGAAATAGTTGTTTTAAGAGTTAAATAGTGATGGAATATTAAGAAATATTTTCTTACAAAAACATGCTCGAAAATGCAGTTCTTACGTATCTGGATTTTTTTTCTGTCTACTGAATATCGCTACTTGTTTACCTTTATTAACTATTATACCATTTCCCCATTTGTTTAGATGATTCATTACAATTATGAGGTTTTTTGAGTAACTCAGCAGAAATTTTATTTTGGATCAGGGAAACTGCCTCAAGGATTCATTTTTTTACTTGCGCTATTTTGTAATTAAAGAAATATTTATTGTAAAATATTTCTCAATATAATAAATTGTAATTTATTATATCTATATTCTAAATTACATTTATAACAATAATTGATGTAAATAAATTACGTTAACTTATTTATTTAATTTTATTTATTTAATTCTACAATATCAATGAATTTTAATTGCCAGCTTAAATAAAACTTTATGTGGGAAATGAACAAATATTTATTATAAAGGATAATTTTAAGTTGAACAATTGTTTAAAAAATCCTTTTAATCAATTAAAAATGTTCCACTGTATCAGGAAAAAAGTTTTTGAAGGAAATAATAAAGAGAATTATTTATCTGATGCAATTATTTATTTCAAATACTTACTGGAGAAATTATTTTTGTTTTAAATTCTAATTATTAGACTGCCACTGATAAATAACAAGTATATCAGTGGCAATTTCTTTTTCCTTTATAAGGCAATATAATTTTTTGAAAAATCAACAGTATAATTGATAAACTCGAATAATTATGTATTTTGGAACTTCTAATTGAAAGTTGACTGTTTTTTTAGCCCATTTTAAAATGATAAGCTATTTAAATGATTGATAAGGTCAAATTTAAAATAACATACAACTTAATATGTTAGAAATTTTTTCTCTTTTCAATTGGGTTACTTGAATATTTTATTCACTACAATTATTTGGCTTTCAAATATAGTTTAAAGATAATTTAAGAAAATATAAATACCTGCCATGGTTTTCACTTTTGAAATTTTTCCTAAAATCAATTAAATTTTAATTATTTATTATTAGAGATCTTGACATGATTCCTTAGAATAGAAGTAGAATAGCTGAAAAATGCAAAGACTGAACAAAAATTAAGAGACTAAGGTGATTTCTCCAAATAGTCTTTCTGAAGAGAAATGGAAAACATAAATATATTCAAAATAAAATAGTTCAACAATAAAGTAAATAAATAAATAGTTTCAAAATGAAGTAGTTAAAAATCAATTTTTTAAATGAAGTCAGATATTAATCTAGAATCATCTTATAAATAATGGATTATTACTAGATCATCATATTTCAATGCCTTTAAAATAACCATTTTTAAAAGTTAAGGATTCACTTACTAGCCAATGAAATTTTAAAGAACTATATTTCGACAGAAAATAGATTTTTCATTACTTTCAAAAGTGACATAAATATTAAAATCCCATTGCACATTCAAATTTGTTCCAATTCAACATTATCATATTTGATCGAAAATGAATGGACATTTCTAATGGGATGTAAATCCCATTGCTATCAAACTTCTATTTATAAAAATAGATTGTCAACAAAGGAAAAACTGAAATGGAAAAAATCAATTTCTTTCAGTGAATGTGGTTGTCATTAACTGCGACCATTTTTGAAATTAATATCTGAAAGTGAATTGACAATGTTTTTTAAATTCTCACTTTAAACGATTTTTAATTCTAACCTTTATTGAGTTTATAAGCCTAATTTAAATTAAATTTTGCATTTAAACTTGAAAAATATCTTAATTTAATTTGTGTAGATTAAATCAAAATGAAATAATGATAAAATAATGAAATGTTACATAATAATACGATAATTTTTAAAGGAATCGGCAATTAAAATAAAGGAAGAGAAAAAAAATTAAAAGAAATGAAATTGCAATTAATAATTTTTTCAAAAATTAGAATAGAAGGGAATTAACTGTGCCCGCACTCGAAAGTGATATCGTCCATTGGTATGTTACAACTCGCGATTTTCTTTTTAATTTTCCCGTTCAGGCCACTACGGGTCAAAGGACACCAATACTTAATTTCAAGCTTAAATCAGAAAAAAAAAAGTCGTAGCCGGTACCTTTCATTTCAATTGCTGTTCGTTTCCGTCGGCAAACTAACCGTAAAATTTCTCTTCTACTCAAGTTTTCAGAGCGGATCGCTAGTCATTAGCCATAAATGTGGTCCACATTTCTTTCAGTGGCGGTTAATTTTGTGACATATCATAAATAGAACGCCGCTTTTATGGAAATAGTTCCAGATATGTAGAGATTTGGGCCATTAACATTGTATTAATCTCATCCGATTTGTACAAAAATGTAAGATTTTGCTATTTGAGAGAATAATCTGCGAAAAGTCTGATTTTCGACAACATTTCGGATTTAAAACAGAAATAAATTGATTTTACGTATTTGATAGAGATTATAATGTACAGCTGAAGATGAAGAATGAGAATTTCAGCTTCATGGATTGAAGATTTGACTTTCATGCAGTACGATATTTTAATTCAAATTTTACGTAAAAGAACCCCTTAAATTTTTTCATATACTTTCTAAAAATTTTGCCATGCCAGAGAAAGTTTTACATGTCATTGGTGAACAATACTTACGAATATTAACAGTTGGCGTAAATGCAGCTTTTTTACTAAACCGATCTTGTTTTTCATGACGAATTAGCTGGCGATTAATTCTAGACATACCTTTAAAATATTGCAAACCAGAATGTTTGTTTTAGTCACGTTTTTCTTTACAGTTTAAAACAAACATTTAACACAAAACTGCACTTGCAGTCACAAAATTCCACGCCAAATTTGATGTATTTAAGGTACTTTATTTTTGAATTAACGCTTTTATATCTTTCTGGGAATACAAACCGACAGCCAGTTAGCCCGTCTTAGATATGTCAGATGTATAAATTAAATTTGTAATGTCAGATGTTATAATTAAGTGTTTAATATATGTATTGAATTTTATCTATCTATCACCGCTTTGTAATTATCTTGTTAACTTATAATCGAACAGTCATACGAACTTACTTCCTGTGAATATATTTTAATCTAAATTTGATTCACAGAAATCCACAAATTTGGTGGAAAGGCAGTATATATGATTTTGAGTTATCTTTGTCAGAGCAGAAAAACGGACGGACCGACAATCGTTTTTTCAAAAGTGTGTTTCTGAACTTAGGAAGGTCTAAAACATGGAGATTTGTCAAAATCTTGAATTAAATGTTGTTAACGATTATTGTACTTTCTATGTACTAAGTATACGAAAAGTAATGAAAGAGTAGAAACTAATTTACTCTCAATTTGAACAATTTCTCAGTCAGATGTTGGGTGGCTTCGGCATATTCGATAATGTCACAATATACTGATTTGGCTACAAACAAAGGTCGGTCCAAACTTCATTGTTTTTGACCTATACTTCTTCGTCGTTCCGGATTGTGCATCCAGACGTGACTTCACTCCTTAAAGGGCAAAATGTCACATGGAGCCAAACATCATATCGAAAGGAATTCTCCGGAACTCAAGGCTGGTCGGTTAGTAGCTTTGAGCTTCCACCAACGAGTCAATTGAATATCAGGATGGACCAACTATTCTTCTCGGAGTTCACATGAAAGCAAGGGAAGTCTCCCAACGCCAGATCAAAAATTGTTCACATCGTTCGGAAGCATACGCTAGCTATTGGATTGAAATGAGACTGCCGGGACGTCAGTCCTTGAAAAGGGGAGCAATGTTACAAACCTGTAATTTTACTACCCAGCACATCGTGTCATCGTCAATGTTATAAACCTGTAATTTTGCCTTCTAGCACGAATTGTGTTATCGTCAATGTTACAAACCTGTGATTTTGCCTTCTAGCACGAATTGCGTTATCGTCAATGTTACAAACCTGTGATTTTGCCTTCTAGCACGAATTGCGTTATCGTCAATGTTACAAACCTGTGATTTTGCTTACTAGCACGAATAGTGTCATTGTAATAAATAAGAAAGTCTGTTTTACGATGACAATACTCGTGTTGGGAAGCAAAAATGCATGTTTGTAACAATAGCATAAGGCTAATTTTCAGCTTCAAGAAACAGGAAGAAAATCTGAGTGTGAATTTTGAGTGCTTTTCGTTTCACAGATTATGCTTAAAATTCTATACAGCTATGCAGTGTTAGTAGTAAAAACATATACCAAATTTCATTCGTCTAACCCTGTATTCATTTGCAATTCTAGCACTCCATATTCAAAAATATGCGAATTGGCCAATATTCAATCATTTCACAGAATGCATCCATAATTTTGGGAAAATATAAAATTCTAATGATATATCTACACTTTACACCTACTTATTTGTGTGTATGTGTGTTTTATTTATAAAATTTTCCTCAAAATGAACTGACGAACATACAGACTTTCCTTGGAAACATTTCGAGCGTAATTTATTAGAAATCTACATATTTATCGAAAAGGCAACATACCAAGTTTATGGCTGTAGCTTGTTGAGTTTTTGAGTCATCTTGCTTAAAGACTGACTAATAAAACTGTAAAAATATCTTTTCCAGACTCAGGAGTGTGTGAAATGTTAAGATTAATCAAAATTTCGAGCTTTATGTTTTCATGACTACAATACTTTCTTTTTATATTCATCGTGTAGGCGAAAGTAAAATAATCACAGCTTTTGACTTAATGTAAAAGCAGCAATGACTTACAATTTCGCCGAAGTTATTATACAAGCATCATGATTGACGAAAAGGTGAGATTATGCTTCTTAATTATAAATTAATCACTCGTGAAACATAAACGGAATACATTTGCCCTAAAAAGGATAATCACTATTGCACTGGTAAGGTCTTTTAGGCAGAATTTCTAAATACCCCTCGGGATTTCTTTTTGGTGGCTGTTTTAGAAATGCTGGGTGCGATCCAATATTACAAGCTAGATTGTATTCACTAAGAATTATGAGCAGGCTATAATTATATTTGATACAAGCGATGCCATAAAGATCATGTGATTAAAAAGGATGATGAAATCTCTATGGAATTGATTCTCATATTGTCATGAGGTCTACAACATTGGAAACCAGAAATAAACATGTGAAAAAGAAAACAAAAGTTAATTTTTAAAGTTCCATTTTGAAAAAATTCCCAGAGATAAGATATTGAACACTTTATTAATACTGTCTGAAAAAAATAAAATTGTTAATATTGCCAGTGCCTAAAATTGAAAAAATAATTTATAGAATTTTGTGTAAATCTTTAATTGCTTAAGATTATTAAATATTTTATCAAAATAAATAAGTCACAGCAGGAAACGTTATTTAAATAAATGAATCGTGTTTAGTGACAAAACATGCAGAAATAGTATACACTACTAATAATTTTCAATAATGGAGAGTTTTCTAAATTTTATTTTATAATAAATAAAAATAAGTTTATATAAGTTTAGGACTTTTCAAGCCATAAACTTTTAGAACTCTATACAGGTAGCAATAAAAATAAGTTTCAAGCTAAAAATTGTTTTTGATGCATTATTTATCAAACTGATTTTAAAAAATGTCTCGTTTGAAAAAAAAGTTTCTTTTCTCTTTTGAAACGGTATTCTCTTTTGCCTAATTCTGGTCCCTTTGGAAAATGAAATCTTTTTTGTTTGTGTCTTGATTTGTATCTTTTGAAAATGATCATGTATATTTTGCAGCCATTCATTCTAAAATTAATTATGACATTCCTTACATTCCTTGCTATTCCCAAGGGTGCATCTCAATTAAGGGTAAGAAAAGCTTTTATGCTGTAGTTGGTTCTCATCATCCTGTGGTTAAAAAAATGGTATAGCTTTTATCTTTCTAGCGATGAGCTTTATATGGGACAGGTTACACCTTTGCCGGTGATCTTTATTAGAACTCAACTATAGTTATCGCTTATGATGTCATAGCATTCAGTCATTCAGATTTTTCAGTGTACCTTCCAATGAGAGCTATATAGAGCTCCAATAAAACAAATAATATTAAAAAAATTAAGTCTTTATCAAACTGTGTAATGAGAAATTATCTTGAAAGTAATTTAATAAGATAATAAACAGAAGTAAGAACCAAATGAGATTGCATTGTTTAATATAAAGTTTTGTCACCATCCCCCATACTTTTGCCATATTTATTGTCATTGTAACGGTATCTCTGTAATTCGGTATTTCGCTAATACGGTGTGTGTGTGTGTGTGTGTGTGTGTGTGTGTGTGTGTGTGTGTGTG
>JAOUZG010047530.1:166549-186442 GCA_026289955.1 Argiope argentata
TACTCTCTCTCTCTCTCTCTCTGTGTGTGTGTGTGTGTGTGTGTGTGTGTGTGTGTGTGTGTGTGTGTGTGTGTAAGGAGGACCGACACGATATTAACAGTCATCCCATGACTTTCATCACTTCAGTGTGTATTGGATATACACTGGATATAATGAATGCAATTTTTGTTTCTATTATTTAAATTAGTCCCGAAATTCTTATACATGGATATTATGTGAGAGCATGATTGATGTTGTTTGGGCTTGAGGTTTTTGAAGTCACAAATTAGGATTTTTGTTCGCTTTTAGAGTTATTAGAAAATAATGCACAAGGTTGTCACATTTGCCAATTTATCACCAAAAAATCATTTAAAAATAGAAATATAATTTGTAATTCAAAAATGTAAGTCAATGGTAAAGTTTTGGGCATTTTTTTATTATTATTAAACATTTTTTATCATGTGAGAACATTATGTAAAGGTTTTAAAATTTTGAAGCCATAAAATGAACGAGCAGAAAATTGGCGATTTATCGCTTTCAGAGCCTCAATTTCCAACTTTTAGGATTATTAGAAAATGGAAAAGATGATTGTCACATCTGGAGAATTATCTCCAACAAAAAGTCAGACCTTGGAATGATTGTTTGTTCGTCACATACTTGATTCTCTATATATGGTGAATGCGTATTCTGATAGTCACGTGATTGTTTCAAGCCTGTTTAAATTGGTTAATGCCTTAAATATATTAAAGCAAACAATACCTTAAAAATAATAATGTTCTCTTCTTGATAACATGAAGTTTGAGATCGCAGATTTCAATTTTATTATTATCTTTTTTCTTCTTCTTTTTATTATAATAATGAAATGAATATTTTTTATAGAAATATCCCAACAGGGGCTTTAAAAATAATTTACAATTTTTTAAGTAGATATGAATTTCAAATTGTTATTGTTGTTGCTGTTTATGACACTTTTTCAAGCCCGCTGACTATTTCAAATTGTTCGCTTGTCATAAAGAAATGAATCACGGAATGCATACTTTCTGCTACACTCAATATTGGCGCAAAAAGAAGTACTGTTATGATTCACCACATCTCGATTAGCAGAGCATTGGACTGTAAATCCAATGGTCCCTGGTTCGATTCCCGGTCAGCGCATTTTACCCAAAGACTGGAATTTTAATTTAAAATTGATCTCATTATTTCTCTAAAATAGAGATGATTCTAGAACATTCTTTACCATTCGAACGAGATGATTCTCGAATGTTCTCCAGATGTATAAAAACAGAGTTCTGATCAGTTCTTTATTCTGTTGTTGTTGTTGTTGTTTCTAATGGCACTTGCCTATGGACAAGCTCGCTGCTGGGCCCAGCAGCAGATTTAAGCCGAGTGAAGCGTCTCTTGTTTCAAGTAGCGCCAACTAGGGCCAAGAGTACGACTTTTGCTACACACTCATCTCATTCGCTTGCACAACCCCTTTTTACAGGGGGGCACATTCACACATCTCACAGATAGTACACAGAATAACAACCATGCCCGAACCAGGACTCGAACCCGGGACCTCCTGAACACGAGGCAGACGCGCTACCCCTGTGCCAGCAAGCCGGCTCTTTATTCTGTTCTCCAGCGAGTTGCTTGCTGCTAATAAACGCAACTGTTCCTAACTCTCCGTGTCTTTAATTCAGTCATCGTGGAAATATTAATCGTTATAGACAGGATGAAACTAAGTTATCAGGCTCATCAAATATGTTTTTGACTCCGAATGGCGTATGTAAAATTCCAAAATCGCTAATTGAGTTCAGAGATTATTTCATGAATATTTGTCAGCAGGAGTTGCGCCAAGAGAGTGAAACGAATTATTTTTAGGTGACAGAAAAGTGAGAGTAAAATAGTAACCTTCATCAAGGACTTACTCAAATATAAAAAAAAAATGTATTTGTTAACTTCTCTATCGCATGCCTAGCTATTTCCCTTTAAAGTAATCTTTTATCGGTACTCTTTAGCTTGATACTTTTTTAAGGAATGCAGCTACTTTTCAAAATATGCTAATCATACAAGATCACACCGAACCTCATAAATAGGATGTTTTAAATATTTACTATTGCTATTTTCAGTCCATCTATTTAGTAGGAACACTGATGACAAAGTGACACTTTCTTCATTCAACCGTGCACGTCCTTGCTTGGGCACACAACATCACCTCCCCCTCCCCCCTGAGTTTCTCTTTCCCCACTCTCTTTCGCCGCCTGGTCCGTGCTCATTCCAAATGTCAACAGGGGAGAGGAGGGGGAATAGAAAATCGGTAAAGATACATGTCCGACCACCCCTCATCACTAAACAAAACCAAAAACAATTTGAGTTTAGAATTAGAAATGAGTAGAATTCTCGTGTTTCAATTTCAGTTCAATTTTCTGTCTCAATGTTGTTGTTTTCAAAGACTTGTATACAGATAACTCAAACTATTCTATTTTTGTGGCTCTCATGATTAAGTTAAAAACTAGAAAGCTTGTCATAAAATGTGCAAAAAATTTTGATTCTAGTATATTTTCCTTTTTTGGTAATAACTTTTTTAATTTAATACAAAAAAATAACTAAAGTTCCCAAGTAAGAAAAAATGAAGTAAAATAAAGTATAATATAAAAAATATAAAAATGGTTTCGACTCTTACATGGTGTACCGGAAAGAAACGCATTGATTCTATATACCATCTATGGGAATGCCTCATTCTTGTTTATCTCATAAACAATGAGATAATTTATTACAACGGAATTATCTTCAAATAAATCAGATACAACGGATTAATTATTTTATGGTAATCATAGACTCCCTTGTAGGTACATGGAAAAGTCTTGATTATAGGACGGCCGTGACAACATTGGTAAGAAACAAGATTAAGTTTAGTTTATTTCTATTAAAGTCCCTATATGAAACAACACTAGAGCTATTTTGGGACGGACCTTTTACACCACAATCAGATGACGAGGACGACACCAGAGCTGGTACCCCCCTCTCCGCGTCACACTTTACCAGCAGCAGGACATTTAGCCTTGAAAGATTTAACGTGCAATTGACCCCCTTACACGATGGTTCTTCGGTGGAATCGGGTCTCGAACTAGATACTCCACGGCTCACGAGCCGAGACCCTACCACCAGGCAACCACGACCAGGATTCAATCTAGAAAAACATTACCAGCTATGAGGTATCTGGTAAAAGGAATATCTTTTCAATTATTGGGCTAGTGATTCTATATTGTTTTTATACTTGAAATTTCTCATTTCCTTATTTGAAATGGCCTCCCGGGGGGATATCAAGAAATGCATTAAATTTAAAATATGGTTACAAGCCTTTCATAATTGCAGGAGGCCGGTCCCATCACTGGTATGGGTAACCACATCATGAACTGTTAAACAAGCCGGTGAGAACAAACCATTATACAGAAAAGCCTCTCATCCCCACGTCTGAGATGCCCCCAGGTTAATGATGCAATACTGATTTAGAAACAAAACTTTAATCAGCTAGCACAAAATGAGGGAACAAATAGCATATTATCTATACGCACAGTAAAAATGTGAAGAAATTCTTTAAAGAGATGTGCTTAATTGATAATTGGCTATAAGACGCACAACTCTCAGCTATGCAAATGATGTGCATAATGGCCGAAAATACATTTCTGACTTGAGTAACACCCACCTGGGGATGATTTCGCACAATTGTATTGAATATTCATTTCCTAACTGTGATTAACAATCCATTTCCTTCAAGTTCAACTTCACAGAGTGATTTTCTCACGGTATTTCCGCAATCATCATTATTGGTCAGAGTTTGACAGTGAAATATATACGAAAAAAAAAGACAACTTTCCATCAATTAGTTTTCTGTTATCTTACGTCTATGGTAGTTACGCCTTCCATTATGAAGATGAATTTCGTTAAGGGTAAGGTGAAGTAAAAGGGCTGCAACGTAGGTGTTCGTGAGATCATACATACTTGTCTATTTTGAAGACAAGGAGGTTACCTTAATTTTTTGTGGTTACTTTGGGTGTAACAAAATAATGGAATCTAATAGTTGTTTAAACCATATTCCCATTTTGTCATAAGCACGTAGACAGAGTATAATTTCCTGTTTTCGGATAAGAATAGAAAGAGATCTTTCTCAAACGAATGAAGCACAGTGGTAGTTTCCTAAAAAAAGGAACTTCTTAATTTAAAAATTCCGTATAGCCGAAATTTCTATACAACGAACTTTGATATATAAAAAATCTTTGTTTATTGGGTTCATATTCATCGAAAATCTACCTACATCAAATTTCTGAAAGAATTCTTGGTGTGTGTGTTTTTGTTGTTGTTTTTCCAATAGATAAACATATTTTGAATACCTAATAAAACTTCTAATGACGAACAAAAATATTTACTTAATAAATTATGTAAATCTTTGGCTGTCAAAAAGAACTCATAAATTATTTGCAAGAAAACAATTCATAATTATTTTCTTTTAAATTATTTTTAAGTTCTGTACACAATATCCTTTACTTAACTCGGAATGAGATTTTAAACACAACTTAGCTTAAAATCTCTTACAGTAAACTCTCAACTGCGTAGTTTTTTAAAATCACTATTTAGATACATTTTTTACAAATTTCTACTACGGCTCTAAAATCGGGACCTTACAAACTCATGAGGCCCACCGAATTATTCCTGATAACATTGCATTTATTGAGAATCTGAGGAACCATCTATAAATGGATTTAATCCAAATTGAATGTTGATGTACAACCTTTTGCATTTTGAGGTTATTATGTGATTTAGTGATTCAATGAAAAGATATGTAACTGCGATGTCAAAATGCATATTATTTGGGGAACTTAAGGAATACTGTAGTCGAAATTGATTATAGTTTGTAATTAGATTACCAATGTCTTTTTATCATCTTAGTAATTTGTCTGCAATTAGAAAAAATACGAATACTATAAACTTTTTTGTCTAGAATGCTTCTTCTTACTTGCACTCCGTAATAAATCAATAATGAATATGTCCTAATTGATTGTATTTTTTTAATATACAAATCAAAATTATTACTACAGAATTTAATTTTTAAGCGCATCATCTAGTAACAATTAACTATCATAATGAAATATTTCGAAAAGACAAGGAGTCATTTCGACTAAAATTAGATTTTAAAAAATTGAAATTAATTGAAATTGGTAAGTAGTTTTACTAAACAATTGAAAATATTGTAAGTGAAATAAGTCAAAATATGTTGTTACTATTCGAAAATAGATCTGAAAAAGAAGTAAATGAGATTATTTCTTTTTCATTTACTAAGCAATGAAAATAAAAAATTAAGGCTCCTTTCTTTCGAAACTTTATTATCCAACCGTAATGAAAAATTTTTAGTTTCACTTCATGCTCGTAAAAAACACATAACTTCATTTAAGGGAGAAAGTATAAAATACTTCAGCGATGTCAAATGACTCAGAAATACATAAAAGAATAATTAAACTTTTTATGATCCTTTTGTATACGGTTATAAACTCCTGAAAATTTTAATGATTCTTAAAAATTATCTTGAAACTTTGTCTTATAATGAGAATAAGTTTAAATTTTCTTTTATTTAATAGCTCGTTATTATGCTAAGAGAAGCTCGTATTTCTTTGACGAGATTAAAAAAGAAATTAAGAACTTTATATTCAAGAAAAAAAACTTGACAGGAATTTCATTTCACTTAATTTAAGAAATCAATAGTCACAAAAAAGTATTATAACTAATTACTAATAAATTCTTATGAAATTAGAAATCCTTGAATCCAAAACAAAACAGCATTTTATAACATATAACATTAAATGGAGAACTCTAAACCAAATACACTTCTCTCAACTAAGAGACTTCAATTAGAAAATGAGGGGGAAAAACATGTAAAAATAATGTTGGGGCATATAATCTCTTTGTATTCATTGTGATGCATTTCATGAACCGAATATATTATGCTAAAATTTTATTGCAAGGTAACCTTGAAATCATAAGTTTACTATTACGCTGACGTCCTAGGTAACGATCTAACCCTTAATTTAAAAGAAAAAATATTTTCTGGATTTTAAAAATTGATGTCTTTCTAAGAATATAAAATTTAGAAAATTAATACAAGCAACACTCTATATAAAGGTTTTGAAAAACAAAACCTTATATAAAGTTTTATACGTGTGGTTAGTCCTAATTTGCGTGCTATTGATTTTGTATATTTTATTACAAGTCAAGACTTATTTGTTGTGTATTTTTGTCCAACCAAATTAACCAACATACCATATTAAAAATATGTTTTTTATAGGGTGGCTGATCATGATTTTGCCTTTAACTGTGTTTTCACTTGAGAGTATTATTTAAATAGGTATCGATTGATCCAGACAGAACTTATGCTCTGAAATTTTAGTAAATGATGAATGGATCTGATAAAATTGAAGATATTTCTAAGATTCCCAGATACACCCTCAGAGAATTTCGCTTTGAAGGAATTTTGTTTAATTTTGGTATTGTTGCTTATTTTAATCATTGTAGAAATCTGTCTTTCTATGATTTCAAATTCCAAATGTTATATTTTAAATTTTCATGCATACTGTAATGAGATTTACATGTTATGTTTTTAAACAGGATATTTTGCTATGTTTGATATACAGGAAGTTTCGTTATGCTTTAAAATACAGCATGTCCTAAAAAGTAAAACAAGAATTAATTTTTCGTCATGACGCATCTAAATTTTGTAATTAAAAATTACAGTTTTATTACATAATGTACGCTATAATTTGAAAATATTTTTTCCTGTTAAAATTAATGACAAACGCCTTAAAATGCTGAATTTTTTAATGACTCCCAATGTGTAACGATGCTTATTAGAAAAATGTTTTTTGCATTCCTTTGTCAAGCTAATTCCCAAAAATATACTAATTTTAAAATTTGAAGACATTTATAGCAACTTTATTTACTTTAATGAATTATATTCTATTTTTTAACCGGTTTTAGCGGGGTTTTGAATTTCTGTCAAAACAATTGAGCAAAGAAATTTTTTTTATTTCATTTAAAATAACAAAAAAATTAAATCAATATCAAATACAAAGTCAAAATATTAAAAATTAAGGATTACCTATACATTTAACTTATACAAAATAATGAAAACTCAAACAAAAATTTCAAATAATATTTATAATTTTTCACCAATTTTGATTTTTCCTAAGAAAGTCGTCAATAAACTTATGAGTTAATTATTTCCATGGCTTTAAAAAAGCATTACTCTGATGAGTAGTTTCTTAGATTTAATCTTTATGAGAATCGGCTTTCACATTGGAATTGAGAAATATTCTAGATAATATCTTTCCAGATAACTACATAATTTTGGTATTTGAAGCTAAAAAAATTACACTAGACTCCTTTCCTGCACTAGAAATGTTTTGTGGTTATTGAAAATACAGCAAAAGAGTTGTTAACTCTATTTGTCTTCTTTCTTGAATTCGTTCTGTAATAGCGAATAAAAATATTTTCATAAAAATTGAGTTGATTTAACAGAAGTTTATATGTACCTTCACTTGATTAATTGGCACCTCGTCGTCCTAAACCTTCAACTGCTAGACGAATCAGTTCCAACCAATAAAATTTATTTTTTGGAACGTCTGGTGGAATATCTAGGTGGTCCGGGAAACCTGTTTTCAAATGTAACAAATTTATTTTAAAAAACCGGTTTTTTAAAACCGAGTTTGGAAAAATGTCACAATTTTTCTTCAGCTTGAAAGAATGATTCTAAATGTCAATAAGATAAATTTTATGTAACCATAATAATGGCCTAATTGCTGAAGAATACGGAAATCGTTTTCAGTGTTTTATTATACTTCTAAAAAGGCATTTATATTTATATAACAAATTAGATTCTAGAAATTATAAGATTCTTACTTACCTGGAAGGATAATGCGTTTTACAATTGATTTCGAAATCGACATTTCTTCTTATTTATTTCACAATTTACACTCATTCATGCGAACTATTAATTCAGAACTCATCATTCCGAAAACGACAGTACAAAGGAACTTTCACCGTAATTACTACCGCCCATTCAGCTTTCATGGACAACTAGAATCAGATCGTGATGAGCGTCAAGAGCTTTACAATTAGGATGGACCTTAAATAAAATAAGATATCTCTTTCCCCAGAAATGTGATTAGGGCAGACGGACATCACTTCAATCAAAAAGAAGTATCAATCACCAAAGAAATCACTCCTCAAACATTTTGAACAATTCATACTGGTTTCAGATATACTTAATAAATTTTTAACGCTATTGCACCTGATAGTACTTCTATAGATGGAATTTCTACTAATTGGAGATATGTCTCCATATGTCAGTTGCAAGACGGTGGTGAGATAGTGAATTCTTTCATTAGTGAATTGGTTTACAAGGTCATGCTAAATGTCCTTCAATATCACTTGATTTAACGCCTATTGACTATTAATTATGTAGATTCTTACGTTCTTTCATGAATAACTCGCTTTCTGTAAAAGCAGTAGATCTTTATAGACAAATTAAAGAAATCTATCGATATCACACTGTGCATATCATTCGAGGAGCTACGGAAATTTATGTGCTGTAACCGACATAGGGTGAAAACAACTGAGTAACGGATAATTGATTAAAAAATTATTTTAAAAACTACCGAAAAGTACTGATATGTATACTCTGAAAATTACAAAATATGCTAAAAATATCCTTTTCCCGAATCTTTGCTTAACAACAGAGTAACGGATATATGATAAAAAATTATGGAAAACTACAAAAACAACAAAAGAAACCCATATGTATATATACAAGGAAAACTATAAACTATGTTGAAAATGTTCTTTTTCCGAATCTTCGATTACCGCAATGAGTATAGTGAAAGCTATTTTAGAATGGCTAAGGGCGGGGGGGGGGGGTTGCAGAATATTGTTTCTATAAAAATACATCCTCATAACAAAAAGCAATATGAGAGTCTGTTAAGGCGTTAATCTAAGTAATCATAACGTGAAAAAGTAAAAGTGTTTACGATTTAATGAAATAAAATTATAACTGTCTAACTAATAATAATGATTTATTTGATCAACAAAGTTGTGCTGGGGGATTTTTTTAAAACTATTACTGAAATTAAAAATTTTCGTTTACATTAAATATGCAAAATCATTTTGAATAATATTTACATGTATAAAATGTTTCTTTATACATATCTATTCTTCAATAATCTGTTGATATTATTATGTTATATGTAATATATCGGTAAAAATTTCAGCTGGTGACTGGGCAACAGATGTTGGAAGGTATGCTCTGATGAATCATACATACCCGAGTATTGTAAGACCAATGCAATTTATGCAGGTATAAAAGATGTTCAGTCTGAACAAATTTGTAAGCACTTCAATTAATTTCTTATAGGGCCAGTTTTAACGGAAGTTAAATGTATGACTATGCAAATGCAATTTAATTCTATCCTTTTAATAATCTATTGTGATATGCTTGCTACTTCTGAAATCCTTCGGAAGACTCTTATAAACACCAGTCTAAGGGATGAAGAAAAAAAAGTAATTTAATAAATAATTTATCTTTTAATATCTTGGCAATTTTATGGACAGAAAAACGAACCTTTGTGTGCTTAAAGATGAGTTTAAGAAAATCATCATACTCTCTGATATTTTCCCTCCATGGGACTGAGGGGATCACAAAGGCTTGATGGTAAGGCCACGTCTCGTATGCCGTAGCGTTTCAGGTTCGACACCGTATTCCACAGAAGAACCGTCGTGTAAGGGGGTCTGTTGCATGTTAAATCCTACAGGACCAAACGTCCTCCCCATGTGGTGTAAGAGAAGTGAGCTAATTCAAGTGTAGTTTTCATCATCTAGTTTAGGTTCAAAATTACGAGATTCGACCCAAAATAGCTCTAATTTGCTTTACAACGGGACGTTAATGTAATTAAACTAAACTCTATGGGACTGAGAAAGAATTTAATTTTTGTAACTCGTTATTCTCAATCTTCACAGAAAATAAAATATTTTCATACATTCGAGTAGCTTAATCGATGTAACTTTGTAAATGAAACTATACGTTTAATTACAATACATACATAATTACAATAAGATATAAGAAAATAATAGATTATTCAACTTTTTTCAGACACACTTCATGTCTATTCTTGTTTTGACACGAGCATTTAAAAAGACATTTTCCTTGATTCTGAACATGTCTGAAATTTTTATATTTTAGAATGTTACCTCTTTGTTTATTATGTAATTCGGAATTGGCTGAATATCAAGTTTGAATAAGTATTATAATTTTGTTTTCGGATTCAAGTTCACCACTTTCCAATCAATATCTTACACTTTTTGGATATACTATTTCGATGTGCGATAGTAAATAAATGTGTGTGTTTTGTAAAAATTAAGGTATTTGCAGATTGTAATAAATTTAGTGATTTCTTAAAATGAATTAAAATGTCAATGTTCGATTGTAAAATGTTTAAATATAAATGAATCCGTAACATACTGATTTGTCCTGAAAATGACCTGACTTGTTTTTGAAGTTTCTTTTTTACTCTCTATCATGATATCATCGTCTTATAGGTGTTTTCCTTCTCTATCTATACATGACTAAATAGAAATTTCTTATTTTGGATGTCCGAGGTCAAATTTCAGATAATTTTCTCTTGGATTTTGCTTTTATGGCACCGAAATTAATTCACTTTTAGTGCTCACTCCACCATGGATAATTAAAACATCACATGGCAAAGAGATCTAATGGAGAAATTTGATGTCGAATAATGAGAAACTACTGACTGCTCTAAAATGCTCTTGAAAACGGTGAATTGTTAACATTGCCAACTGTTGATATAACCCAAGTGAGGCAACTATGATTTGTCTCATGTTGTTTCTGTTCCTATGTGGTAAAGCTGTGCTCTACCACAATGAAATAAAAGATATCTAAAAAGAAAAAAATTGCATATTCCTTAGAATCTCAATAATAATAAAATTTTAAACTTTAAAAAATATGATTGGGGGAGGCCTGATATGCCTTGCATCAAGGACATTCAGCAAGAAGGACAAGGACCTCCTGTCATGTTGGAAAGTGAGGGATTTAGCGTGTCCACTAATAAAATGAGAGACAGTCATTTGTTGTTTTTTAGAGATACCAGGACTGTTACCAAAGTACCAATGGTGAGAAGTTGGGATCTTCCAAAGTGCACTTCATCTATTAGATAGAGAAGATTACAAAATGTTAGTGCTGAATCGCCATGAAATATGTCAGCTGAGGCGTTCTTAAGTTATCGATTATTTCATTACCATTTAAACCAGCAAGTGCGGGAACCCACTGAAAGCCTATAAATGTTCTGCACAGAACATGGCAAAAAAGTCTAAGAAATTCAAGCTAGTCTTTGTTTCCCACTTTTGTCCAATGAGAAAGGTGCTGTATAGAAGCATGACTGTTTGTTAAAATCCAAATGTACCTGAAGACAATTTCAGAGTAAGTGTAGATATATTGAAGGCCCTTACTGATTGCTATAATTTTGCACCTGAATGATTTGTTTCTTATTGGATCAAGTCAGGTCATTTTCATAATATTAATACAGATAGAGTAATAAGGCTAATTGTGTAATATTGTAGGTTGACTGTCTAATCATCAGGTGTATAATGAACAAGTATGATCTTTTTAATGCCAAATAAAAACACAATTGTTACATTTGATTAACTAAGATGTACGTCTTTGTCAGTTTGTTTCGATTCAGGTTGATGATTTTATTCAATCCTGAAAAACTGATGCCAATATTAATCAGAAAAATAAGTGAATATTTTCTACATATGCTTAGTATAAAATTAAATAAGTTTTGTGGCGATTTTTTAAATTTAAAATGTAGTTTCATTTTTACATGTTGATTCTTTGGATGACCTAGCGTCCTTCCTCTGCCCCCGTGCACACACACCGTCATACGTTTGAACGAATCTTTTCTAAGTAAAGTTACACTTGTCGAAGAGACATGCGAAATAGGAAATTAAGCAAATGGTAAAAGAGGAGGAAGAAAGCTGTACAGTCGTCCTTGATGCGCGTGCGTTTTCTGTAAAATATACAAACTGGTTATTTTGTAGTCACAATGCTAAACGCTATAAGCACTTAATCTTCTGACTTATAAATTTCGATAGGTTACTTATACAATTTTAGAGACAAACTTTAAATGAGTCTTCTATTCAATAAATGCTTATATCTTGTAAAAAATTCTGACTTGCTTGTAGACATAACATTCAGAGTTTTATTTCGATTTTTTTTCCATTAAAATACGCTGATTTGATTTTTTTAAAATAAAAAATAAAAATGCAGCTTGTTAATTTAGAATATTCTGTAATGTATTGTAAAAAATAATTTACTTAATTTATATTAGAATAAAACAATTTTTATGTATCTAGTCTAGTAATATTAAGCCGTAACACATGACTGATCTATCAGTACAGTCAGAGTGTGAAGTTTAAAAAAATACGAAAACACCGATTGTTAAAGCATGTTTATTTAAAGCAAGATTTTGTTTTTGCTAATGCATCCATTATCATTTCTTTCGATTCTTAAGGGAAATAGCAAGTGCATTTAAGCGTTCTGAGCACATGCTCGATCGATGATAGATCCTTATTAATTATAATTTGTTGAAAGAATTCTCTGCACTTTTTATAGTAACTTGCAAGCAACGTAAAGAAAATTTTAAACACAATTAATACATTTAGAAATAACTCATTATAATTATTATTTAGTATGTATTGCTCTATGTCTTGTACGATATTTACATTCCTTTCATTCAAAATCAAATCCTGTAACAAACAAATTTTCTGGATTAGGCATTCATTTACATCTTTGTTATAAAAGTTTATAAAGATTTTGAAACAGTTCTCTAATTTATGTTTTTTTAAAGTTTTTATACCAGTGATTAATTTGAAATAAAAAAAATAGTTGGTATACTTTTAAATCTATCTTCTATTTGCACAATAACCTGCCTCGTGATCTGGGAGTCCCGGGTTCGAGTCCCGGTTAAGGCATGGTTGTTCTTCATTGTATTATCTGTGAGTTGTGTGAATGTGTTCCAATGTCAAAAAGGGGCTGTGCAAGCGAATGTGTAAGTATCATCCTCATATGAGCAAGAAGTCAGACTTCTGCCTTCGGGTGCTCAGGGGTTCATGCCCTCAGAAGCTACTGCACCCCATATTTCCATTGTAAAGTGGACACGCTATCATCATCATCATTTGTACAATAACAGTACCAATTACGGTGCTATAAAAATGACACCTAATTTCTATTCTGGGTATTTCCTAACTTCATCTGCTTCTAATTCGGAATATAATTTCCCCCTTTTCTATAGAGGGGGTCCCCGCAATAGCAGGGCTTCTGTGCACAGCACCCACCACATCCCCCAGATGAGGGTTGAATACAGTGGTATGTGGTATGGAATTTCAGAATATGCGATTTGTTCTTCGGTTTTAAATAATCGTAATGGAATTGAAATGTTTTAAAGAAATAAATAACTTTTTTCAATGTAATTCTTTGTCTGTGTTTCATTGAGTATAACCCTTTTGTACTTATTCTTTAAATAGAAAGATATGAATGCTATTCACAATATGTTAGTCACTTTCTGATTTTCAAATCCTTCAACGCCTCATACAATATCCTTTGATACCCCACCATTTCCAACTTCTAATGAAATACGTCAGCTAATTAGCAAATATGAGAAAAAGAATATGAGACTTGATGTTGAAATGCTTCGTGCCACAATTTATACATACAAAAACTTGATGCATATTTCAAATCAAATTTTTTACAAATGTTATCCGTGACCTTTCAAAAAAGTGTAAATATTAACAGGTATCAACAGTATCAACTAATTGTGTTCGATAATAGATTTTAGCAATTATTTCTATCTCTCAAAATTGATAATGACTCGCCAACACAGATAACCGATGTCATTCAGCTGAAATTTATTAGGCTTTCTCTTTCCAATTTGATCGTTACAAAATTTTCTATTTTGGACCATTTGACCGTCGACTTTGTTAGCAGTCCAGCTATACATCATGGACTGTAAATAGCTTATATTTATATTTGTATTACACCCAATGAGGTAATAATTCACATAAATGATTGAGAATTTTATTAAACAGTCGTTCAGATAAATTTTTCGAAGGTTTTTAAAATAATCTGAATAATTACATATGCATGCACACATAGACAAAAAACATTAAAAAAATATCTACTCAGCCATTCGTTTATTCCAAAGCACTTTTGGGTCGCCAGCTGCTATGTCACACTACACACATTGACTTTTTCAGAGTAACGTTCAATAAAACAATACAATTCTTTTCCTTGTTTGTCCATATGTTTTACAGACAAATTCGTTGAATAAGGAACACATATTACAATTATTTTTTTCTCCAGAACATATAGTAGAAATTTTATTTTAAAGGAAATAAAATTTAAATTTCTCGTTCAATTCAATAGAATTGACATCATTCTACAGTGAAGGTTTACAAAGGGAAAAAGAAATTATGTTTGTCAAAATATTTGATAGTTATGTATTATTTATTTGTTGAATTATAATTGAAGTATAAGATGTTAATCTTCGAAAAAAGGAAAGACTAAAAGTTTGAGTTTTATTTAAGTAATATTGTTATAATTTTCCATAGATTGTCAATGTCAATGTTGATTGCGTATCATGAGTGATAAAATGTATTTTCGAAAAAAAAAAAAAAAACATCTTTGATTTCTGAAACTGAGACTTTTATTTTCTTAACATATATAAATAAAATAAAATTGTTGACAATTCTGATATGCTATTTTTTAATTACTGAATTTTTTAAGAAAGTAATTTAATGGATTAAAATGTTATTAAAATATGTCATTCTCTTTAATTTTAAACTCTGGTTTAAAAACATACTTTTCAAAAGCTTTCAGTTAATTACACGACAAATGAACAAATATTTTAAAGTTTTGGCTTATTATCTAAAATACCAAAATGGAAACTAAAATAAATTAATGACCGTGATTCAATTAAAATTAATTTAAAGATTTTTTAAATTTTAGTGGAAGACAAAGATTTCATAAAAGATTATATTGAAAAAAAATTGATCAAATAATTTTTATTTTATAGGAAATTTTCTTCAAAAGTGCAAAGTAACAAGCGATCAAACATTAACTTCCGGCCAAATAATCAGATAAAAAAAAGATTCGTACATTTTTTTTATCTTTTTAATTAAAGAGCGGTCTTAACTGCTCTGTATTTCCGGGAAAGTATCCGCTCGTAAATACGTTTTTGAGATTTCGCCGCACAATTACGCCCGGAATCCTTCGCTGGGTTCAAGGAGGATATCAAATGTGTGCTTTCGATCAAACCGTGAAATAGAAAACTGGCGGGAAAGTAATTTAATAAAAGAATAAGCGCAGATAGGAAACAAATGAGATTGTATTAGTTAAGATCATACAGTTTTGTCACCATTCCCTATTTTTGTCACAATTTGCAAAATTTATAATTTGCAATTTTGTAAAATGTAAATTTGTCAATACACAAATTTACATTTTGTCACAATACACAAATTTACAATTTTGTCAGTACAGTATTGATTTCTCAGTAATACGGCATATCGCTAATACGACCCATCAGTAAATTTCACATTTTCAAAAGACGCGTAAAGGAAGACGAAAAGAACAAAATAACATAAAAAAGTTTTAAGTCATTTCCTTCTTATATCAAAAATGTTTTATTTTTATTTTAGCTGCTTTTTATTGAATAATTTCAATTAATATAAATAATTGATCAAAAAATTATTGATTTTTTGAGAGAGTTGAATTCGCATTCCTCACCTTCGCTCGAAAAACACCATAATTCTTGAATTTTACCGATTGAGCTATTGCCCGATGATTTTAACTCTCATTACAAATTGCTTAAACTCAGCCTTTAAAATTTTATAAATTTCCTTAATTTTATTTTTAATTAATGGATATTTGAAAAAAACTGCATTAACATCCAGTGTCATCCCCTACAAATTTTTAAAGAATTTATTTTAACTTGAGAATTTATTTTAACTTTTAAAGAATTTATTTTAACTTATTTTATTAACGATTGAAAATCTGAGCAAGATTTATAAATATATATATAGGAAGCGTGGAAGCTAACCGTAGGAACTGAAAAAATCTCTCCGAGTCGGTATCATTATCTTTGCTGGAGGTAAACAACATATTGCTACCCATGTTTTGAACTATATTTTGTAATATTTATTATACGAGGCATATTCGGAAAGTAAGTACCGTTTTTTAATAAATAGAACAAAACATTTTTTTTTCAAACAAATTTTATTATTACATGAAAGACCAAACCTTAAACTATTTTTCTACGTAGTTTCCACCAATGTTCAAACACTTGTCGTAGCGAGTGACGAGTTTTCCTATGCCTTCCTCGTAGAAACTTGCCGCCAACGATGATAAACACAGTTCGTACAACACAGTACGTGAAATTTGTGGAAATTCGTCTGAAAGCATCGTTATTGTGAATCGTCTGTTCTCTTTGATTTTTTCATCAACTTTCCGTATCAGATCGTCATTGACAAGAGAACGCCGACCACTCCGAGCCTCATCGTGAACATTTTTTCGACCTTCATTAAACATTCTAACCCACTTCCGCACCATTCCATCACTCATCGCGTTTTCACCATACACTTCTTTAATTTCACGGTAAATTTCAGCCGGTTTCACATTTTTTGCGTTTAAAAAACGGATAACAGAACGAATCTCACAGTCGGCGGGATCAGTAATTGTCTTAAACATTTTAAACAAGCACAGCGAACTGGAAACACAACCTACAGCGTCCAAAATGGCGTCAGTTGAGAGTCAGTGAACAAGGAAGACTAGTGCGCATGCGCAGAACGCCGATCGCAGTGCTGCAGCGGCAGTATAATGAAACGGTACTTACTTTCCGAATATGCCTCGTATAAGAATCTAATTTTAACTTTTTAACCTCTGTAATATTTTGAGAAAAGACAAAAGTTAGATTTTAGATAGCTTAAAAAAATAGCCCACTATTAATCCTCTACTTTCATGAATGTAGTCATTCTCTTTCGGATTAGTGAGATACAACTATATTAGGGAAATCTCTCATTCAAAGAAAAGGAAATTCTTTATTCACGTACTTACTTCAATATTGAATTGAGAGACTGAACTGCAGAAAAAAATAGGGGAATAGTTTTTACCAACATCTGATTTTATCAGTTATCTAATCAGCTATCAATTTAGCTATTAAGTTTTGTTAGAGGGAATAAAAATGCGTTTGAATAATCTTCGATGACATAAGGTATCAACTTCTTTTACGATATAAGGATAGATCTCGTTGAGTAAATAATCATAAAAAATTCATAAGCTAAAGATAGTTCCTTAAAAAGAGTTCCCTTATGGTCATGGTGGCTATTGAAATGCCATAAAACTGGCTTTCAATTTTTCGCAAATAATCTAATGATTATTTATATTTTATTATTATATGATACAATTTTTCAAATTTTATAAAATATTAAATTGTAAATAGAAGATAATTTTTTTAAAAAATTATTTTTGGTTAAATTATTATTTATTTTTTTCTTTTAATTGGTCTGTCATTCTAAAACAGTGAATACTGATTTAAATACAGTTTCTACAGTGAATACAGTTTTTAAAATATAATAAAAAATTCTAATACTTTTTTAACATTTGATTTAATTAAGGAAATGAGATCGTAAGTATAAAATATTCTGTTCGAATTTTTGATTTATTAGTAAAATCTGACCTTTGGTTGAATAAAAAAAATAACAAAGAAATCTATGGAATTTTTTAATTATTTATAATGGAAAAATTATAAAATCAAAATATATATCATTACCAGAAGTTAGAAAGCAAACCATATTATTAGACTCATATAACAGTTTTTAAAAATAATTTTTGTTATTTTAAGCATTTTAATTTTTTTTAGTTTGTTACCTTATATCATTAAGACTGAAGAACCAAAAAAAAAAAAAACATTTCCAAATTCACAACCACGTACCGGAATTGTCAGAATACTAAGATTTTATGAGATTAATCCATGAATAGACATTTGAATTATGGAAATAACAGTATAAAATCGAATATTAACATGGAAAATATAGAAAAATTTAAATTTTATATTTATGTTAATAATGATTTGAGTGAAAAATAAGTTATGAAATTATATATTTAGAAAAATTTAACAAGTCAAATTAGGCGGAAATCAATAAAATAGTGAGAACAAGAAATATACAAGATACTAATAAAATTTCCTCATAAATAGTAATATACTTATTAGTTTTTCAAACTTTAATTCACATTATTGGACAATTACTCTATTGGAAAAATCTCTTGTATACATATATAAGCTTTTTAATTGAAATAAAATACATCATACTAATAGCTTGTTTTATATTTAATTCATGCAGCATTTTTTATTTTCAAAATTATAAAAATTATTTTTTAATTAATTCATTATAAATATTTCCCCAAGGAAAGTTATTCTAAATCCTAAAACAAAATAATGAAAATATCGTGAAAATTATATTTTTTTATATTAAAAAAAACGATACGATACTGAAATAAAATTGATGTCATTGAAAAGCTTTCATTTTTTTTTCAAAATGACATAAGGATGGTACATGTATGTTATAAAGTCTGATAATATTATGCAAAAGTATTCGAATTTTAATTAATTTTTACATAATAAAACATTTTATTATCGGGGAGGGAATCTTTTTTCCCTGAGCACTGATAAACCCAGAGCTCACAGTGAACTAATTTTATAGCTCTAAATTTGTCAGTCTACCTTACTGAATTTTTCTCTTTCTTCCTTTTTTTATCATGTCAGAACATGATGTTGTTTTGGGAATGAGGTTTTTAGTGTCAACAAAAATCCGTATGCGGAATTTTTTTTTATTATCTGCACGAGCATCTCAAAAAACTATTTTTTGATAACGTATTGCCATTGCATTTACAAAAGCTCTGATTTCAAAAAAAAATAAGTCAATGACTACAGGAAATGAAACCTAGAAAAATGTCACTTTGAGCACGGGGTGATATGAAATGAAACAAATAAGAAATGTTATATTTTTTTAAACAATAAATGCGAGACAAAGTGTTTTTGGATCGTTTGCAATACTAAAGTGACTCGTTCGATGAAACACAGAAAATGAATAAAATTATAATTTAACTTGCACGAGTACGTAGTTCTGACATGATAAATTGAAATAAACATAGCGGATTTCAATTCAATCTTTTTTTTTTAATTTTATGTCGTACAACGCTGGCCTCATGATGCAAAAAATGGATGGTGTGATAACCAGCAAAAATCGTTTCGATTGGAAAAAAAGTAATTTATTTTACAATGATAGCCAAAATGTAAAAACAAATCTTTATTGTACGTCAATAATAATAATAATTATTAAAAAAAGATGAGAGCTTATGCAAACGATTTTTCTTCATATTTTTGGAATTTAAAACGAACCCGTCGTGATATTTTATTTAATTCGTCGAAGTATTTCAGAACGAGCATTTATATATACTATACTGCGCATCAGAAATCAATAGGTTTCTGTTACTCCTAACAGAGATAACAATGTTTTCGGTTTGTTTCCTGTGCCTTCTTATAAATGTAATTTTAGCATGACTTATTATGCGAGTCGAATTCTTTGTGATTTTTTTCCATCCCATTGTTTATCTTTGTTTATCTTGATTCTTCATCATTACTGATGTATATGATTCACTATTTATAATAAAAATAATATATATATATAAGCACACTTGTATCAGTTTATTAAAAAATGAAGTAGATTTTTTAAAATATATAATCTACTTTTGCTAACTCATAA
>JAOUZG010047530.1:188810-203468 GCA_026289955.1 Argiope argentata
GTTTAGATCATGTACTTCTCTGATTATGCTGTGCTCTTTAAACATTACCTCAACTTCAACTTCAAAATTACTACTTAAAATTCAAATTCAAAAATCAAAAATACAATCAATAATTTACAAAACCATTTATTTTTTGTACTCCTAGACGTCACTCCAAGAAGTAGTCTAATTGCTTTTAATTGGAATTCAGTAAAAATGTAACGAGTTACCAAAATAGTTATTCATATTTAATATTTGTTCCCTGTTTTTATATTTTAGTATTATATATACGAGTTAGTTCACATATTTGCATTCTTCGTCTATTTTCGGTCTAAAAAGAACAAATGATGATTTTTAAATGAACAATTCAATTTTCTTTATTCCCTGATGATATCCACGTCATGCTTTATCGCCCACATTTGAAAATTTATTCGATATGCATTATGAGACACCAAAATAACACTTGGTATTATGTAGCAGCTATTCATATCGAAGCTGCCAAAACAAACATACTCCGCTTTGTAATCCCTCACGGTGCGAAGGAGACGTCAGCTGCTTCTCGTGACGTCATTTTAGACGCATGCGCAGACTGAAATTTCTACGTCACGCCGTGTCTTGATTCCGCGCCAATTGCAACCTGAGTTGAGCGGAGGAAAAACTCCGGCGTTCGTTCCGAATTTGCCATTCATCGAAGCAGCTTCTTAACATGGCGGTGTCAAATAGCCGTGCGTTACTAATATTGGTGGTGAGTTGTTGTCTCCACGTTACTGCTAGGGGCAACTTAATCCGGCTCTTTTCTACAAACCCGCCGGATTTTGTCAATGTTTCTGATCTGAGGTCCAGCATAAGAACTGTGGTTGACAACTTGGGAAATCGACTTCGGTGCGATGAACATGGACTCAAACACGCCGAATGTGTGAAGGTGAGACGATTTTACTTTACTTTCGTAGGTTGCTATAGCAACCACTTGTTGTCTGTGGGGTCAGTGCTGAAATTTAAGTTGATTTTGAAGGGTAAACAACGGGCTGATTTTTTAAAATAAATTTTCTCCTAAAAATGGCTTTAGGAGCACGTTTTAAATCATTGCAAATTTTGGAAGGAATTCAAATAAAAACATTTAAAAATATTTCTATAATGAAATTTAAAAATTTAGAAAAATACAAAATTAAAGTCGTCAAAATTTGAATATTTTTCAAAAGGAAAGAATATTTTGCAATAAGTTAAAATACTGCAAAATATGTTTTAACAAAATTTTGTTAAGAAATTTTAGAAAGAAAAACAAAGTGCTTGATATTGGTTTTTACATAATTTTTTATATATAAATTGGGTTATTTCAAACACAATAATAAATATAATATTATATAATATTGTGTAATATATTGTGTATATTGCCCAATATATATAATATTGTGTTATTTAAAGTAATATAATAAATTTTATCATGTTAAAGTAATCTGACACGTATAATATATAATCAATAAATTTTGTTATCCTTTATAGTGATTATCAAAGTTTTAATAATTAACTTTTAATTTTTATTAGAATTATAGTTTTTCTTCAATTATTAGCAAAAATAAGAGAATTAAACTTTAGAACGACGTTAATTTATTTTTTACACGATTCGCGTAATTTATTTTTAAAGGAAGAACAAAGTTTTTTTTTTAATTTTTATTTTGATACACTTACTATTTTTACTAAAGCTGTGAGAAGAATTTTTTTTTTTTTGAAATTTTTTCATTCAAAAGATCTTGTGATTTCCGAATCAATTAAATTCAGTTTATATTTTCTTAGCAAGGTTCCTTATGTAATGAAAATTAAAAATATTCTACTTTAAATCCGAGCAAATATTATTTTAATCATAAAATTTTTGTAGCGTGCGTAAAACTCAAATATACTCTAAAATGACTGAGGCAAAAAAAGAAGAAAAAAAAAAGTATTTATACATTTTTATTATGCTGCCGTGAAATGACTACATGCAGTGTTTTCAAAAACATTATATAATAATAATATTTTTTAATGGTATGCAAATTCGAATTTATTTTTATTTTGTTATATCTTAGAGGAAGAAACTTTTTTGCTTTTTCGACATTTGTTTTATTTTATCCTTTTATGAAATGTGTTTATTTAATAATTTTATTGTAACCTAATCACTTAATAAATTTAACTCTTTCATTCTAATTGTTTTAATGTATATTTTTAAGCATAACTTTTTTATAAGAAATTTTTTAGTATATGCTTTAAAATTTAAGATTATAAAATCAGCATTTTTTTCTCAATTATTTGTACATTTCACTGCTTGAATGATTGTTTCAAGTGCATTTTGGATCATACATTTTTTTTTTGGGGGGGGGGGGAGGTTATAAAATTGAATTTTGTATTACTTATATTACCGTCTTATTTCATTAATTTGTGTTAAATAAAATAATTAATTTTTAGTGTCAAGATTAATACTAATTTTTTATTACATTTCTTAAACAATATTTCATATTATTATTTTTTTTTTTTGGTTTCTATTGCGATTGTAACAGTATCGTAAAAAAACGATCACCGTTTTAGTAATGGATTTTACCGAACATGCTTGTTTAGTTCTATTTATTACTGATTTCTCTTCCTACAAATATTAAAAGAAATTTTACATGAACAAACTATCATTCTAAATATTCAGTGATCTGTCGCTTTATTAATATTGCAAATTTTTCAAAATATTTTTCTATTTTTTAAAGGGGTTTTCTTTAGGAGTACTGGGGCGTACCAAGAAGTGACGACTAATTCTTGTATTGGCGCGAATAATTTTGTTCCGAAGAATAATTGAATAATAAAAAAGCAGAATTTAATTTCCCGAAATTTGATTTAGAAAAATTTAGCTGTACAAATTCGGAAACCTATTAAGTAGTAATGAAAGAAATGTTTCAACAATTCAGTCTTAAACCAATAAAATATTTAATAACTTTTAACTAGCTCAAAACTTGTGGGAAAGCTCTCACTCATCTTATGTGTATATTAATAAGAATATCGCAACCAGCCTATCACTTCTAAAGGCATGGGGTTATACCTCTTTTCAATTAAGAAATGTAATGTTTCTAAATTCAGTCCCATGTAACAGGTTCATGGGGCGAATATAAGTTGTCATTCATTTTAACAGTTGATTATTTTGATGAGTAATTATTAGTTCAATAGTTAAGAGAATACTAAATTACTTTAGCTCTGTTTGCTTCTATTTTGACGTAGGATTATAATAATATTATGTGTAGCGTTAGCCTTATAAGCCAGATAACATCTACGATACCGAAGTCGACATTTGGTATAGTGGCTATGTTACTCGGGTACAGGCCTAGGCATCGCAGGTTCGTATCGCGGCCTTCACTTGCTACTTTGGAATAATATAAATCAAAATATAATTATTTATCAAATGAATTGTAAAATCAAATAAGCCGGTGTCCTGGCACAGAGATAGATCATCTTCATCGTAGTGTGGGCGTTCCTGGTTCGAGTCCCTGTTAGGGCACAGTTGTTCTTCTGTGTGCTATCTGTGAGGTGTGTGATTAGGCCTGTAAAAAGGGGCTCTTCATTTCGTATGTCGTACTCTTGGCCCTAATTGGTACTACATCAAAAACAAGAGACGCTCACTTCGGCTTAAAATCGCTGACGGCCGTCGGCATGCTTGTCCATAGCAAGTGCCGAATAGTAACAACAAAACAAATCAAACATATTATTTTGATATATTTTCAGTCTTTAGTTTAAGAAAAGCCCCGGAGTTTATTAGTTGATCCTACTTTCTATGGAGAAATGATTAGGAGGGAGAGTATGACAATGGGGATTCATAAAAAAATTCAATTTCAAAAATGCAAATAATAATAAATAAATAAATAACATTAAAAAAATGGAAACAATTGTTTTAATTTTAATATTTTCTGTGTTTCTAAAACTATATCTTAAGAAATACACACATTTGTTAAAAGGGTACACATATGTACATTCTTTTCTTAATGCAATTTGGGAAGTACCACTAATTAAACGCACACAAACACACAAAATTCTTTCAGAAAGAAAGAACTACACACCTGCGGTCCACTGCTCTGACCGCCTTTCATCTTTAACACGTTTTATTTTACGTAATCGTCTCCTTCTGGTGCCAAACTGTCTGTAGTAACTTTTTAGATAACTTTTAACCGAAAAAAGAAACGGATGAGTATTTATTTATTTTTATTGCACGTTTGTTTTCGATGTGTGTCACGTGTTTATGTGGAGTTCGTGTTTGAGGGTAGAGGAAGAAGTTGCATTTTTGTTCCAAACAGAACAATTCTAAACAAAGAAATCGAATTTGGAATCCTCCTGAATTATTTATGCTCGGTGTTCTGAAGTTCTATTGTTATTACTTCCTGTTTTGGAGAAAGCTGTGGGATTCAACAAATACACAATGAAGAAAAATATGTGAAGTAAAAATATTAGTTGATGTTTTTAACTAAAAGGAAGCAATTTCTATTTTTAAGCCTTGGTTTCGGTTTGTACGATTTCCCCACCGTTTTTAAAATTGGGTCAAAAAGGTGGAATACATTTATCTCTTTGCAGATAGTTATTATGAGGTGATAAAATTAATAAAAAAATAATAATGATATCTAGATGAAGTTCTAATAATTAAAACGGTATTTTTTATTAGCTAATTAATGGAAGAATTTTTTTATGCTTAAATTTTATTCCTTAGCAAATTACATCTGCTTTCTCTTTCTTAAAGATGAGAAAAGTAAACAAAATCTTTTAATTGAAATAGTTATTAATTTTTAACTAGCAAAATGAATGTTGAAAAAGGCCGCCTATTTTCTGAATTAATTGTGATATTGCAATATTATATTCTGACATAAAATTATCATTAAGGTTATCAATTATGATTAATTGTATTCCTAATTATAAATGAGTTCTTGTGATTGCGATTAATGCACTCAGAATCGAAAATTAAAACTACTATTTATAATGAAATACTATCATAAGAGCAAAATAAAACTTAATTTTGACTTATTTATTCTTAAACATACTTTCAGAAAAATATGTCAGCTTTTATGATTTTTTTGGTCATACAACATTTCTAAGAAATGTTAAATAAATAAAATCAATTTTCCACATCTAATATCTTAATTTTTCCTATTTTTATTATTTTGCATCATAAATTATGGATTTTCGTTATTTAATTATCATCAGTTTATTTGATAGCGTATTCTATATGTTACCCTAGGGCTCAAGTTTTCTATTCTATAATATCGTCTGCAATAAAGGGAGAGGGGACGATACACCCTAACTTACCAAAGGGGGGGGGCGAATTGAGCGACACTTTAAGCGATATAAAATATGCTTAAACCATTGGAAATGCTTCTCTGTGTTGTTGAATCCGTTTCTGGTAAATTCTCGGTATGATTATTCGTTCACTAATCGGTGGTAGCTTAGAAGGAGTTTTCAACATTTTAATTAAAAAAACTTCGAAAGGTCAAAAAATGTATTTAATAATCTAGTACGTTATGATATATAACCAGTTTTACAAAAGAGAAAATCAGTAACGTAGACTTTATTACTGTGCAATATTTTTTTCTCCACTTATAGTAAATTTTCATAAATATTTTAAGTGTATTTAAGTAATAGTTTGTTGTTTTTTTTTCATTTCCATGTTTAAAATTTTCACGCACATTATATGGGATGATATTAAAGCAATTTATTTGTGTGTTAGTTATAAATTCTTTAATTATTCTCAGCACTTTTAATATATAGAAACTTATGAATAGAAAGACGTCGCAAGCCTAAGTGTTACGAATATAGTTCTCCCTCAAGAGCAATACGAAGATGCAGACTTTATTGTCTATGAAAACACGTATTATATACACGCCACACAAATTACAAATTCACAGTGAATTAACTCTGCTTAATCCGTTAATTTCAAATATCAGCTAAGCTATAGATCACAATGCAGCAAGAGAAAAGACGCTCTGTCAAGCTAAGCAAACCAACGTTGCTCTTTCTCCGAACTGAGCAATTAAGGCACGCCCAAAATCGCGCTACACTAAAGTGGTGGGGGACAACCGCAGAAGGCGCATACTCTTTCCAGACAACTGTAGAACTTCCTTGAATATTTTTTAAGAGCAAATCTTTGTTTCTTAGCTCCTACTACACATTTTAGCGTGTAGTAAAAACCTTCAGTAACCTCATTACGCCAAGACACCTACATATCTAAATTAGTCAAATTGGTCTAATAGGGCGATTTTCTGTTGTAAATTTCCTTAGAATGGCCTTTACTCGCTGACGTGCAATTCCGGTACAATAAATTATATACAAATAAACTATTTATAAATATTTACACAAAAATTCATAAATATTTACATCTAATTTACTCAAAATTCCTAACAATATCATCATAGTATGGTATTAGTACGATTTGAGACACAATTAGTATGATTTGAACGATTACACGACGGAATTTCAGTTTTTTTTCCCTATGTAAAAATCGGTCTGTGTTTGAAATGAAAGTATTACGCGCATTTTTCACTGAACGATCATTACTGTAAATCCTCTGCTTTCATAATCGCTCAATATATTGATCTAAAAAAAAAATTCTTCAGTATCCACTAATATCAAGACTACTTACAGTTTGAAATCTTGATAATCATCATTTAGTTCATAGAGATCATTAGATCATCATAGAGTTCTCTAACTATAGTTAATTTCGACATTATTTATGAGCAGGTTATTAAAAAAATTGCTTGATCAATGCACAAATCCAGTTAACATTAAATTGGTACCTGGTAAGATGACGTTTGCTCATGAACATTGTAATTTCTTTTAAATAAAGCGTGACTAAACTTTGCGAAAAGCGAAGAAATTAAAACCCTATCTTGAATTAAAAAGAAATAAAACTTGTTCTACATTTGAAAGTTTAAAATTGTTTCAAATAATTCAACTGAATCTAATTCAGATAAATAAAAAAAACTTGACTGAATTGAATGTTAATCTGTATATTATAAAGAAAAAATGTTTAATTCTCTGAAATCAACTAAATCCAATCGTGCATGACATCCAAACTTAATGATCAAACGTGAAACTTTATCCTTGTTTTATCCTAATTTTTTCTTCTAATTATTTTACTTTCTTTCCTGGACAAAAGTTTCAATTTTTATTGACAATTCTTAAGTGTTTAGTTTTCTATGTTTTATGAAATAAAAATTTATCGAATTTAAATTTTAATATTGAAAATTTCGACACAATAGCATAAACTCTGATGTCGAAAATACAATTGCAATTCTGTTAGACCCAATGATAATTCACTTGTCAGTACGAAAAAAAACTAAACCTCAAGCATAACAAAATAAATGCCTTTTGTAATATCCCAACAAAACATTAAGGAGATAACTAGAATGTATTATTTTTACTAATTTCTGTAGCCATGCAATGGAACTCAACTATTTTTATTATTCCTGTTCAAGCAGACAGTTAACTTAAATCAGCATTAATTTTTTACAAATTGCCTATTGTTCAAGAGAACACATCATTGTTTTATTTCTAAACAATATATATCATTTTTTTCTATCAAATGACATATTTGCTTAAATGAACAATGATTTATTAGGAGTCACTACATGTGCTCCATCCTAAAAAAAGTGATGGATATTCTCTCTTTATATATACATTTCAAAATAGGAAGTTTGTGGTGCTTTGTTATGCCATACGCAATTTTCAAAATTTCATCTTTTGGTTGAGCAATTTCTGTATAAAAAGTAGAATGTTAAGGGAATAAAAATACAATTATCATGAGGAACGGCATTTGTGCACAATGTTATTTGGATGAAACTGTGTATAGTAAACGAAATCACGCATGCTTGATGTTTATGTCCGCTGTTATACATTAGCATGGTAATGCAATGTAGTTTTCGTATCTTTATGATTCAAATCAGCCATATCTTTAATTGAATACTGAAGAGAAATTTAATTTATCAGTTGGCGGTAGTCAGGAAGGGACCAAAATGATTGCCAACACATAATTCGCAATGTTTGTGGAAACTATCGACATCTAAGTTTTTTATATCGCATTTTAGTTAACAGTAACATATATAACAGTAATAGTAACGAACATCTAAGTTTTTAAATCGCATTTTTGTTAACAGTGACAATTTATAAACAGTAACAAAATTTTAAAAATTAATGTTTATTAAAGGAATTATAATCGATGCGTTTTAAATTTAACGATTTGAATTATTCAATTATAAACTTAAATCTAACAATTTTACTATAAGTAAAATTTTACAAAAAAGAAAATGAAATTAAACAAAACGCCTGCTTTTGGAATTTCGTTTAAATTTTATTTTTATTTGACTGAGGTTTGCCTCATGTTTTTTTTCTTTTATTGTGAGGTTAATTTGTTTTATTATATGCTAAATTAGATATATGTTAATGATCTTTTGTGTAAAGATCTTGTGAAAAACAAAATATTGCACATTGGATCCGAACTCTTACACGGTATTCATTTTAATAACAGATAAATTATTTAAATTAAACTGAATTTTGAAATGGCGCACACTTTTGGTTTATCATTCATTAAAAAAGACTTCATATTTGCTATTGATATTTAAAATCCATGTTTAAACTAATTGAAAACAACTGTTTTAATTTGTGAATTAATTATATATTAGGGATTATATAAGATTTATAGCTTTTACCTTAAATAGAAATCGAAACTTAATTTAAAGTGATTTCGCAGAAAAATTTATAGTTCAAAGAAGAAAAATATTAAATGAGGGAAACATTTTGGGGAACTTCCGTATTAAGCAGTCGATTATTTTCGCCAAATCAAAATACGGTCGCCAATTGGTTTGAGCGTCAAAATTGGTTTGGCCACGCACTCAAAAACATTAAAGAATTTCGGTCACCAAAATGAAATTTGGCGTCGTTTGCCCGTTGTTGGCGGATCGACGGTCTAATACGTAAGTACCAAAATGTGTAAATAAATCGACGTTTTGCATGATTTTTTGAGATGATTTCAGGATCTCTGTTAAATGTTGTCGTTTCTTGAACAATATTTTCAGGCTGTATATAGTGGAAAAACCAAAAATTAATTTTGCTAAATTTATCAAAAAGGTCATTTAGAATAATCATTTCATTTGATATGAACAGGAAGGAATATTGCAACTGTAAAACGAGCAAGTATTGCTTTGATTTATGACACAATAGCTAATCGTGCGTTCGATGGATAACAGAATGACGAATATTATGTCATGTTGCTCGCCGAGTAATTTAATTCTTATGTAATGTTACCGAATCCTATTGTGGCTAGTGATATTTATTCCGTTTATTTATGGCATCAACGGGTTTCAAGGAAATGTCAGTGAATAATGATTGGCATTCAAAATTCTTTTTAGCAGTGTAGTAATTTTAAAAATGGCGAAATCTTTTTGAAATGCTTCTAAATGTGTTTCCAAAGGATGTCTGGCTTTGAAATTGAAGAATTCCTATTGTATAATGATTAGTTATAAAATATCAAGTTTCTTGTGATATAATAACATATTAGCTAAAGAGACACGTTTGATATTTCAACAAATGCATGCAAATTTTAAATTGTTAAGATGAAAAAGTAATAAAATAAAAACGTTGGATAAATGATGTTAAAGTAAAATATTTTTGATACCACCGAATATATAATATTAAAAAAGTGTTTTTGTACATTCGAATAATTTGCTGGGATTTGGAGGCTCCAAACAGTTTTTCTAAATAAATTTTAATCTGAAATAAATATAAAAGTATCACTCTTCTAAATAAGGCATATTAAATACTTCTTGGCTGTTAGGCTTCAAGGTAATAATATACTGAAAGCTAAGTCATACCAAGGGGGCGACGGGATTGCTCTCGACCGAGGGCACACACAGAGAAACGGGATTTGGGAATGACCTTTAAAAATGATCAAATTCTAATCCTAATTACGATATCTTAAGTAAATAAAATGATAAAACCATCTATGATTGATGGACAACTGTGGATAGATCAAAAATCTCGTGGGATAAGCATAAATATTTTTTTATTTCCTGTTGTTTCTGATGGCATTTGCTATGAGCAAGCTTGCTTATGCAGTTAACAATTTTAAGCCAAGTGTGCATCTCTTGTTTTAAGTAGCGCCAACCAGAGCCAAGAGTACGTCTCAGCTACTCACGCATCACATTCGCTTGCACAGTCTCTTTTTACAGGGGGCACATTAACACACTCACAGATAGAACAGATGAAGAACAACCATGTCCGAACAGGGAGTCGAACCCAGGACGCCCAGATTACGGGGATGATGCGCTTCAGGAGGTCGGCATTGCTTTATTTAATAGCTTTAAGTTTGTTTGCACAGCATTATTATAGCAATACATTTTATTGAAATAATTATTTGAAAAACATTCGTTTTTATTAAATCTATTCGCAAAAATGTGCGACTTTCTAAACTTATGTAAAAAAAATCTAATACTAACTGCAATTAAATTGACTATCACACAGTTCTCGATCAGCTGCAGAAATGAGTGTTACGTCACCAGCGAATAATCCACAAAATGACGCCTATCACAAAAACGCTTTTGAACAGTTTTTATTTTTTATAAAAACATGCAATTACAGCTTAATAAGCTGCATAAACAGGCGTCTATACTGCTTATTTCATTAACTTCATTACGCGATAGATGGAAATAATAGACGAATTTCAGGAACAGTGATTTAATTATTTATTAAGTTCCACATTTCAAGGTACAGAACAAACAAAAACGCGTAAATACAAGACATTCACTTCGGATACTGCCATCTAATAATAACCCATTAGAAGGATCATCGGGAATATAACTTGATGCTTATAATATAATGCCATCTGTCGTATCAAAAGAGCAGATAGCAGAGTTATGTAACCGTTACAACTGTAGATTTTAGTATTCAGAAGTTTCTTTTTGTTTTCATTTACTTTTTTTTCTTAAAAAAGGGTGGGATAGAAAATAAGAAAGAAAGAAAAAATACTGCTTTTTTAAATCTTAATTCAAAAATTAATTCTTCAAACAAGATTTTCAAATCTTAATTCCTCAAACAAGATTACCATTACGGAAGTAATCGAGTGTACACTGTACTAATGTTTCTGCCATTCGCCTGAATTCGATTACGCGTAATATCTTGCATCATTATCTCGCCAAATCATTAATAAAACACCTTGAAGTGGAAAAATTCGTTCACCGGGTTACTCCTCGTCTTTTTCTTCCTCCAAGATGTGTAAAATCTTTTCATTGCGATAAATATCTAAATGACAGGCGAGTATTTATTTTTTTATCTTATTGATCATCGCAAATTGATATTAACAAGGAAGATTTTATTCCTTCATTTGTATGCTCTTTTAAGTTCATGTTATTGAAAAAAAAATGATTCGTAAACAAATATATTGATTAATAAAATGACTGTTTGAGAGAGACGGCTATTCTGAAACAATGTAGCCTTGATTAATGCTCCTTTGATGAGTTTACGGAAAAAGGAATTTGTAACCTTGAACTTGATATATGTAACTCCACATTTGAATAACATAGAAGCAAATAATAAATTAAATAGCAAGCTCCTTAATAAGATTGATGAATGACAGAATTATTTGCAGTTTAAACAAAAGAGTCTTGTCCGCAAATATTTTTGCCAGTTCAGTTAATCTCATCAAGGAAGTTGCTGAAGATATTGTAACTTGTGGAATTAATTTTGGATCTAAGCAAATCGCTATTGAAAATAAAACAGAAATTATTGGAAACACGAAAGATCCGGTTAAAGAAATTTGTGAAAGAAGGTATAAATAGTCATAACAAAAAATAACCTTAAATGGAGCTGGGTTTTTATACTAAAATTTGTTAAGTTAAGTTTTGTTAAGTTTCCCTATCTGGCGGGCTTTGTACCTAAAATTCCTGAACGGAATAAAACATATGCAGATTGTGGAAGGCATGGGGAAATAAATCCCCGTCATCTCCGCATTGGACTGTGTGGTTTATGCAATGTTTTGCACACAGTGAAGGTCAGAACATTAAAATTGGGTTTATCTTAATTAAAATTGCATTCAATTAAAATCTTGTTTCACAAGATCCAAAGGAACGTAAGTTGATTAATATAATGACTAACAATTTTATTATTATAATTGACATTAATTATTTTATTGGTATCCCATTCATTTTTTATGTGTTTTTTTTTAATACTTGAACATTACTGGCACTTTATAAAATAAGATTTCCGTGCATTCATTATAATTTCTGATTAGTTTTTCTTCCGACACTACTAAAATCTCTCCTATTAATTTGCTTTTGTCATTTATTTATTTATCTTTTCGCAGAAATCGTCTCTTTATACAATTCATAGTCCACATATAAAATAAAGTATAATTCTGTTATTTATATTTAATTATACACGCCACCAAGTAGATAATGATATTGTATCATTATTCTATGTTTAATAAAGTATGATTTATGAATGATTAATTATTAAGTGATTTCAGATTCAAATGAGGATTGTTATTTGTTGCTGTACTTCTTCTCTGTTTTTAAATCCCTCGTTAGGTATTGCTATTATATGTTTCCTATTAAACGCACTAATTTGTAATCACTTTCCCCCTCTTATTTACAATGTTTTAATTTTTAGTTTTTAGAAATAAATTTGTAAAAAAAATTATTTTTACTACGTTATTAGTAAATGTGCTCCATTTTTTCGGAACTCTCTTTTCTCAAAAATTCTGGTTTTGAGAAATCACCAGGAGACAGAGAGCAAGTGGTAGAAAATATTGGCTTTGGTCAAGTAGAATTTAAACAAATAATCACAGTGTTTTTTTTTTCATTTTAATACAAATAACAGACACAATAGTTCACAATTTAAAATATATAACTATAGTATATAAAATTAAAAGATAGAAAAACATCCAATTTTAGAGGTTTCGAAGTCTAAAAATCAAAATTATATCTTTTTTGGGGTGAGGGGGACTATGAGGGATTGAAAATTGAAGATTAATCTCGTCAATTCCCACTCCACAAATTCAATGCATTGCCAATGTATATCAAGCAGGGGGTGGAAAACATACTTAAGTCATCTAAGATAACACCTCCGTTTAACAGAGCTAAAGATATAAATAATTTGATGCCAAACACAGTTCTCAGGCTGGTCAGATCTCCAGACAAGTAAATAATATAATAATACAATAAGTAATAATACAATAACATGATGAATAAATAAAGTTATAATTAAATAAATAATAAATAATAATCGCAAAAATTAAATTGAAGGAAAAATTATTTTTTTAATCTTAATAAAATAAAAAATCCATCTATAAAATGTAATCTAATTATCCGTATTTATTATATGTGTCCTATATGAATTTAAAATGCATGCGAATAATACGCAAATGTACGGCAGGTAATATGTATAATATGCATATGTGCACAGCATGTGTATTATATGTTGTTACATAATTAAATTTTTAATTAATTAAAATATATATTTTGGAGTTTTTTTATTCCTTTATATTATTATTTTGTGTTAAGTTTATTTTTATTGTTTTATTTAGCTCTCAATTACTATTTTAATATCGGACCCTCCTTATCTCAACCCCCCCCCCGTCCTTCGGCATGCTTATTTCATTATTATACATATCATACATATTACAAATTATTTTTAATAATACAAATAAATATTTTTTGCTCATTTTTTTATAATTTTATATTATTACTATAGATAAAGTTTGTTTTTATTCTTTTATTTGCCTCCAAATTATTTTTTAAATTTCTGACCCTCCTTAACTCAAACGGGACAATGCATTATTATTAATTGCAATTACATCTTTGTGGGCCATTTACAAACTGTCTGCCATAAGCAATACATATTCACCGGGTTTCTCCCATTTTTTTATCATTCTTTGCGGTCATTCAAATTTCTAAATTGCAATTAATATTCCACAGACAGGTTCTATTCCTTATCGCATTTCATCTCAAATTACTATCAATCAGGAAGACATTATTTTCTCTATCACTCTCTTTATCTTTCTTGCAATCAAGAGAAAAAAAGCAATTGATTCCTAATCGGACATATTAGACAATAAGATGACTGGTTTCGCACATTCAATTACACAACGTAAATATTCGTCTGAAGTGTTTCATCAGAGTGTGACAGATTACCTCCCGAACTCTTCTGTAACCTGTTGGATCGTTCTCTTTCGGCCTATTGAGTTCTTCCCCTCTCTTTGTAGCACCTTTCAGAACTAATGTTTTTAATATTCCTTAGTATTAGTGGCGGTCATTTTTCTTCTTCGGTTGCGTCATAGATGTGTGCGGTCGATCGTGGATGGCCCTTTCTTTTGACTTGATTGAAGTGTGCCCCGTTCAGAATTCTTTAGCGGTCAACAATGGATTGCAATAACGATTTTCTTTGACCTGAGTTTGTAGTAACGGTTACTTATTTTTTCTGAACTTCATCTTGGAATGCTGTAGATATTTAAAATAATAGGACCTGGAGATGGACTAAAAGTCGGACACTGGTATTTTTTTGGCTAATTGAGCACATTTCTGCATGTAATAATATGAAATCTAGCTTTTTTTTTCTTTTTCGATTGCCCCATATATCAATAATGTTAATACAATTTGATGTAAACTGTGTCTCATAACAATTCTTTTGTGATATATAATTACATTT
>JAOUZG010047530.1:217958-246153 GCA_026289955.1 Argiope argentata
TGTGTGTGTGTGTGTGTGTGTGTGTGTGTGTGTGTGTGTGTGTGTGTCGTTTTATAGGATTTCGCCAAATGCTCTCTTTGGTTCGCGAAACCCAATGTCTAAATAATTATTCTATTTTTCATTATATATATATATATAAATTTGCAATTACTGTTTTAAGCTGAAATTGAATTAATCCTGAAAGTCAATGAAAAGAAAAATATTTCGTACCGTTCATAAAATATCGGAATAAAAGGGTTTTATATTGAAATGTTGTTTGTTATTTCTTTTATAATTTTATGAATATATCTTTCTGAAAATAAAATAAATGCAATATTTTAGCTGTCATTAAAAAAATTCCAAAAATTAAAAAAAAGTTTTAAAAAATGTTGACAATTATTTTTAGAAATTGATAATTTATTACGTTTGAAAAAGAGTTTAGTTCGGATTACACGTTAAAACATGCCTTAAGGAAAGAAATCATTGCAAATAAATACATGTGGATGCTTTTATTTCCATTTTAACTTCCAAAACATGTTTAAGTCCTCCCCTCTTACTTCTTTTTTTGTTTATTTATTTTCAAATATTGGTTTGGAAATAATGAATTTATATTAAATAACTAATTTCTAACAAACTATTCTTTTAGCTTTAATACATTGCATTCTAGTAATGATTGCAATAATTAATAATGTTTTTATTGAGTAAAAATCATGATCATTGACATTTTTGTGATAAACATCATACATTCGACGTATATTACCGATTCTTTATACTAAATCAGAAAACTAATGATATGACAGACATAAAATAAAAAGATAAAACACGTGCGATATTTTATGAATGGGACATAAGTGGAACATGCAATTAACAAAAACTAATCTGACAGGTGAAAAAGCCGAAGCAGGAGGGATGGAAAAAAAGGGGGAAAAAAGAACAAATAAAGTAAGTCTTCACTTCCGAGTACCAACGAGATAACGAATCAACTGGCGATCTCTGGAAAAGTCAAATGGTGTCATGATTTGAATTTAGACGCAATGATAGAATTATGCAAGTAAGGAAGGGAGGGGGGGGGGGAGAATGAAAGAAAAAGAAAAATTCACTGAACTTTGCATTTTGTGTCGGTACTTTTCTAGTAAAAATTTAATTCTATTGTAATTGTTTTTGGACTTTTTAATTTAATATATTGGGATCTTAATGCACTTAAAAATGACGAACAGATGTTCCAGTTTTGTTATCTTATTCGAAACGTTTTGAAAAAAAAAAAAAAAAAATACAAACAGTGATCGAAACTAACTTTTTTTTTAATAAAAATTATCTCTTATTTACCAAAACAACTGAGACGATTGTTTGGAAAAATAGAGTTTGAATTATTTGTTATCCTCTTTTTTTTATGCTATTAAATTTGAAAATATAAAAGAAAATCATTCTACATATTTTCCAAGTTAAGCTCTTCTTATCAAAGGTAATATTGGTAATCGCTTGGAAAAATAACTTTCCACGAATTATTTGGTCTAGAATAATAGTCATTTGGGCCATTTTCATTTATTTGCAATTTGATCATTTGGCAATTATTGTTTAAATTCAATTTAATATGTCTTATTCTGATTCGATTTTCAGTAAGAACAATTGACTTTAAAAAAATTTTTAATCATAATTATTTAAAGAGCATTCTAAATAAGTATATTATTTATGAAGTAATGCTCATGTAAACTTGCTAAACATGGCTGAATATTTATGTGTTGAAATACAATGCGATGAAAAGTAAATTAGGGTGCACGTTAATGAAAGTTATAGCTTTAATGAATATGGAAGAACTTATAATTTTCTAATATTTATTAAGATACATTAGCTTTTACCAATAAATTATGAGATTATCCATGATTTCAAAATTTTTTTAATATTAAGAACTATATAATTAAACTATGATCAAAATTTTCTTATAGCGATTATAAGACATTGTTTTGACATTCTATTTCTAATGTCCAGCTTCTCTAACATATTTTTATATTATCCTTTTCATGAATATTTATAGCTTTATTTATCTTACTTTGACCACTTGGAAATCATAGCCCATCATACAAAGAGTAATTCAATTCGTTGTGAAATGAAATCCCTTATGTGATTTATCTGAGATTATCACAGTACAGCGTAAGGTAAAGAGGAATTGAAAAGTATTAAATGATGTGCGCAATTACATTTATCAAATTATTGTGATGTCACGTTAGTTGATTACAAAGCTATTTTTACTAATGCCATATAAAATTTAACTCTAATATTTTTACACAATAACTAATAAGCTATTCTAAATACTGGGTGATTCTAAAGTCGCGAGACATATTTTAAGGGTAGATGAGATATATAGAAGCATTTGCAATAGAATATGGGCTCGCAAGCAAAAAAGAAAGCCGCGACAGAAAATTGAAAGAATTACCAGTAAACGTAATTATTTACCAAAAAATTTATGTATTAAATATTGTAAACATTTATGCAGTTACATGGAACTTTTAACAGCTGTGGTTCCAACACATTTATATGGAACCGAAATCCTAAACACTTTTTTAAAAAGAAAACACAGTGAGATTATTTATTCACTGTTAATTATGGAATTCAAATCCAATAATGCCGCCGTCATGGCATAGAGGTAGAACGTTTTCCTTGTGATGAGGGCGTTCCGGGTTCGAGTCCCGGTTACGACTGGTTGTTCTGTTTACAATCTGTGAGGTGTGTAAATGGGCCACCTTGTAAAAAAGGTCTGTTCAAACAATAATGTATGTGTCATCCTCATATGAACTAGAAGTATGGTCAATACCCTCAGAAGCTACTGCACCACTCTTTCTGTTGTAAAGCGGATACTTTATCATCATCAGGAAATCCAGTAGTTAAAAAGAACAATTTTAATTGTATGGTAAAGTGGTAAAAATATTCTCGTGAAAAAGCGCGCAAATATATGTAGAATATCTTCTTAAGTGGAAACTACTCGTTGGGACACTCTCATTGCTCTAATGGAGACTACTATTCAGTATTCAGATTTTCCTAGGTGAAAGGATTGATTAAATCGAATTTTATCTTGGATCTATCAGCTTTGAATTAATTACTCAGGCCCCACTGTATCCAAAAAGTCCTCTGCAATATCAATTATCATTACTGCTGGCAGCGGGTATTGCAGTTCATTCACATTATTGATCAGAGCGGACCGGGGTGCTGCGGACTTAACCTCATTAATTCCGAACAGGTAGCGCTCGTGATCATCACTTATGCACGCGGAAGAAGAGGTTGTCAGACAGAGATGAGGAACGAACCTGCCGACTTGTTGGAGGTTTTCTTTCTGTTGGACATCCTCCAATTGAACTAGCATTTTCATCACGTTCGTTTAGCCTGTTTTCTAAAATGAGGGTTCTTTTATTTTTTACACCCTCGATCCTCTTTCTGTAACAGAGTGGTCTGAAACATGTATTGCATTAATTTTAATCACTGGTTCAGAGGATATCCGTGCTTTGTGAAATGATAAAAAAAATTGAAAATTTTTTTCATGGGATTTCTTATTGTAGATCACGAGTTCATAACCTATGGTACATGCGCCATTAGTTGGAAATTACATTGCTTTTGGGGAAAGTCACTTTTCCTGCAAAAATTTAAATGAATGTAAAATATGTCACACTTTAAAACTTTTAACCATTATTATTTAAGTACACATCCCACCACGGGGCACCTCAAAGTTGAAAATGAAACATTTCTGGCATGATGATTGATTCTTACCACCAGAATGCCGAAATGGTAGCGGATCGACTCCCCCTCTCGATGAGGGAACATGCTTCCCACGGAAAAAGTTATGTCATGGCCAGTAAGGACCCTTAGGACTCAATCTCACTTCTTGTCAATATTGTCTGGGTGGTCCGGGAATTCAGATTTATTCGTGTGTCTCAGAGCTGATTGGAATAGGGAGGACTATTTAATTTCGATTTAAAAATATCATTACGCGCGCGCGCGTGTGTGTAATATTTAGTCGTACAATTTGTTATTCGTTATATTCGTTTAATCCTGTAGAATGTTAACATTTATTTTTATATTTAATTTCCTTCTTTACTGCATTATTTAAACTGCATATTTATGCTTCATTTTGGTGCCAAATTTTTATTTGCGAATATAAACGAATAATAAAAGCAGAATATATGTAAATATTTGAATTTTAAACTTTTCATTTTATAGGAGATGCATTAATTCTTAATCAGGGAATACTGTTACGATTTTGCATTGCTCATATATTTCTGATATTTGTATGCTCAAAAAAGAATTTTTAAGTTTGAGTATCCCTCATAAATCTACATCCGCATTTTATGAGAAGAAGCATATTGGACAGGTACTATTCATGAAAAACAAATGACAAAATGCTATGCTTTTCCTCCATAACACCCTTGACTTTCGTCTACGCATTGTCCTCGATCCAAAGATTCGAATGCGATGCTTTTTTTTTCACTGTTAGCGGCCCGTTAAATTGCACGGCAAGAAATCGCTCAACTCGACTGCACCGATCTTAAACAGTCGAGTAAGTTGTCCTGTCTTTGCTCAAAGAGCTGCGGCGAAAAAAAGAGTTGTGTTCGAGCCACGGTTCGTTGAGTCGGATGAATGGTACGATGGCCATGAACATGGGCGGGTTGTTTGTAATTGGGCTTAAATAAATGCTCCCATCCCTTGTGTCGGACTGCGTTTGATTGATTTATAAATTCGAGGGACGTCAAATACTAGTTTGTTCTGCGTTTTGTCTGTTTCTCGCATTAATGCTGCGTAATTATTTGAATCAAGAAAACCTCTATAAATGTTTTGATCATTTATTTATTCGTAATTCAAATGCGTTATCTATGATTTCTCAACATGTGTTAAAACGAACGTGGAGAAATTTTTGTGTTATTTGACTTGAATTATTTGCAAAAAGGCATGAGAATCTGGATATTAGTTTCTTCTCTTATTTTATCTCTGTTGTTGCGTAATTAATCGAATAAAGAACGCTTCCGAAAATTTGAATACAGACATTTCTAATAGTTTATTCAGAATACTGTCATGAATTTTGTGTAAATTAGATGTAAATTTTGATGTAACTACTGTAAATATTTGTAAATAGTTTTATTGTATAAAATTATCTGTAATAGAATCACGCGTCACTGAAAAAAAAGATTATTCTAAGGGGATTTGCAACTGAAAGTCGCCACATTTAAATAACTTAGCGAATAATGAAGTCTCCAACGGTCTTTACTACAAGCTAAAATGTAAAATGGAAGCTAAGAAATAAATATTTGCTCCTCTGGCTTGTTGGAGAAAATTCCACCCTAGTTTTCAGAGTCAGCACTGCCCCACCTACTTTAGAGGGACGCTATATAAGGCATGGTAGGGGGAGAATCAGTCAGTAAGTTCGGTGAGCGAGCTGTGATAGTTGGCTTAGCTTGAGACAATGTCTTTTCATTTTGGCCTACGTTCTATACCCGAAATTAGAGGATTAAATAGTGTTAATTCGTTGTGTATGCTTAATACACGTTTCGTAGACAATAAAGTCTGCATTTAATATTCACATCGTTCTTGCGAAAATTCTAGTAACAATACTTATAACTTAAATGTAATTTTTTTTGTTAACATTTATTTTTTCTTCTACAATAAGTTTGGTATTACATTTTTTAAGAGCTAGACACCAGGGTAAAAAATGAAACAGACACTGAAAATGTTTAAGGCTTGAAAAGGTAATTAACGATTCAGTGACACTAACTCTTTCAGATATAGGATCATTTCAGTTCAAGTAATTCAGAGGAATGAAACATCCGAGTTTCTTCTTCAAAGACAAAATATTCTTCCGCCCTCAAAAACCACAATGGCATGTTAATGTTCCTAAAAAGTTGTTCGGTTCTTGGATGGCGGCTATTAGGTAAATGTTCCATTTGTCTCTCAAATTCCTCTAGGTCTACGTCTCTTACGAACGAAACACCCTCCACGGATATTTAATCAATCACAATTCAAGAATGGTGGGGGTAAATTTGGCAGTTATATCTAAGTGATTCGGGTGGCTTCCGTAACTTCACTGAACTGGCGTTTGCGGCCTTTCGGTATTATTTGAATTAAAAATGTTTTGCCTATTTGTGCAAAATGGTGGTATTTAAGTCTCTGAATAAGATTTTTATGAATTTTGATTTATCAGATTTTACTGCATAGAATATCTTCTATGCGCTTCTGAATGTCTTGGTCGCTTGACAAATCTTATCTAGAACAATATCTCATATGAACTTAATTATAAAGTAGTAAGATTTTCAGAATTAAGTATCTCTGAGAAACTCTAGAACCCATTTTGCTCTTTGGCAAAATAAAAAAATTATTTTGATGATGATGTAAATTCTTTAAATCAAGCAGTAAAGTTTTTATGAATAGTTAATTAAGGGAAAGTTTAATCTTTAAATTAAAGGAAAAAAAATATACAAAAGAAGGATACTAATAAACAAATAAATAATATTTTAACAATAGTGTTTTATTTGATCTTCTTTTACTTCTAAACCAAATAGTAAAAGTTAGGATTAGTTTAATTTAGTTATACTTACGACTTGTTCTTGTAAAGCAACAGTAAGACTAGTTTAGCGTTAACCTCGTAATTTCGAACCGTGGTCAAATGTGGACAACACATAATCTGGCACTTTACTCACCAGGCTCGAGGATATTTGCCCCCGACTGATTTAAAAGGCACCACACCCGCTTACAAGACTGTTCTTCGGGAAATTCTACTTCAGGAGAAGGTAGGAGAAAAGGGGTCTCGGATCAGTCAGTTTACAGTACTGGAATGAAGAATTTTTTCGCTGCATTTGTCTAAAATTGAAGTAGTTTTTAAATCAGTTTAAATTATATTTCCGTACAATGACACTGGGTTTTTTTAATATTTGCCTTAAACCTCTAATATTTAGCCCCTTTCTAGGACCCCAGTGGCCTGAAATAGGGTGTCGGCGTGTGAGTTATAGGGTTTTAAGTTAGAGACCTGATTCCACCGAAGAACCGTCGTTTAAGAGGGTCAGTTGCACCTTAAATCCATCAATTAAAACTTCACTGGTGTGGTGTATTGTGGAGAGGGGAGCCAGCTTAGGTTTCGTCTTCAGCCGTGGGTCAAAATTACAAGGTCGGTCCCAAAATAGCCCTGGTGTTGCTTTGCAATGCGACGTTAGTACATTTAAACTAACTTAATCCCTTTTTAAGTTTTGCAACTTTTAAGGGTTACAAATAACAAGAATTTCACTTGGAAGAGGCTCGAAAAGGGTGTCGAATTGAAAAAAAAACGACATTATCCCTTCTTACTGAACTGAAATTTAATCAGGAACCCCAACCTTGCCTGAGTCATCAAGAGCGGAGACATTTGATTTCCACGATATAAATATCACAGAAGGTCCAAAGGAGCCTCAGGATCAAAAGGAAGATACAGAACCAGCCTTTTGCCAAGGCCTTCTGAAAGAAGCAAGAACAAAAATCACCATCAGAAAAGACTAAATCGACCCACCATCCTACCGTTGATAATCTGCATTGGCAGCTTTAATGACCATAAGAAAAATTAGCATATATACCGAAAATTATTTACAGTGAACATAAACAAAATAGAAATAGAAACAGATTTAGAAAAATGCAGATAATTTTAAAGTATTGGGAATGATGATTAGATATAGGGTTCAGAAATTCATTATTACTGAATTTGAATGAAAAATTTCAAAACTACCAACTTCTTATCTGAATTCTTACCATGTTCAATCTTTAATGTGAAAACGGCAACTTGTTAACATCACAGTTAAGTTTTTCAAATCTTAGTGACCAACTTAAGCAACTTTTTTTTATCATCTTGTTAAAGTAAAATAAAAAAAAATTATTTATTTTAAACCGTCTTTCAATAAACAGAAGAAAATTCGATAAAATGTGTTTCATACTGCAAAACATGGGTTCTCAATCCGTGGTACATGTACCATGGATTGAGTGATAAAATGCTAATGAATGGTAAACGTGTTCCTTCATTTCTTCCCAAACTTAAAAACAGCACAAATGATGCTCTTATTCTGCTTTTTCGAGCTGCGGAAGAAAAGAGGAAGAAAACACTATCGAACAACGGTTCGTCAATCAAGTAGAAAGACCCTACAGTGCGGATTTGTTTGTAAAAGAGCTTAAGTAAATGTGTCGGAGTGCTTTTGATGGATTTTTAAGTACGCCAGACGCTATGAAGTTATTTGTTGACTTGAATTTTTCAAATGTCTGCGTGATCGAAGTCTGAAGTTTCAATACTGAGGTTTTAACATACAGTATTGGTGAAATTAACATACGCATTTCTTGAATATATTTTGTTTTATTACAAGCGATATATATGATTTTATATATTATTATATGTATTATGTGAAAAATTATTACTCAGATGACGAATCTAATATGAATGATATATTCGTTAATCGTTAACACATTGAGTGTATATTTCAGCTTGAGAATGTGTTGTCAAAATTTCTACTCCTTTGGATTTAATATGATATAGTGTCATTTAAATTTAAATATGTATTTACTTTTATGAGTTTAAAACATTTAATTCCACGAATAGTCTTTTGTTCAATTCTATGCTTGAAAAAGTGCGTGCGTGCGTGCGTGCGTGCGTGCGTGCGTGCGTGCGTGTGTGTGTGTGTGTGTGTGTGTGTGTGTGTGTGTGTGTGTGTGTGTGTGTGTGTGTGTGTGTGTTTAGTAAAGGTTATGAGTGAGAATTCTTGACTTGTTCATTTAAAAATAGAATCTTGTTAATATTTCTTTTCATTCCAAACACTTTTTGCGCAAGTGAGGACTGGAAATCTGAGGATATTTCATTTTAGTTCAAAATACCTCTTTGATTCGTAACATAGGGTTGAAGACCTGAATTTATTTCGATTGGTACAAGACATCTGATAATGAGAAATAGCAGAAACCGGGATATTAAAATTATTTTTTTTTCCTAAATACTTAAAGTGTATTTTTAGAGATTTGATTTAATCAACACATTTTTATATGATGTTTTTAAGAAAATTTTGGATATTTCTGAAATTTCAGTTCAATGTTAAGATAAATTCAAAACATTTTTTTCTCACAGCAATTCACATTTGACCCTACTAACATTGTCCAGGCCACTCCAATTATATTGAGTCATGAATTTGTAATTCTCGTATTAGAGTGTATTATTATCGAAAATAATTTGATAACCTCGTTTTTTATTGAATTGTTTTCTTGCAAATATTCTTCTTGACAATATTTCAAGTAATACTGAAATATTGTCAAGAAGTACAACCATAGACGAAACCATACGTACAACCATAGACGAAATTCAATGGCATCAAATATGTATGGAAATTTTTTAGTTAAACCTACATAGAATCTACAGTTGGATATGGGTTACAGCATTAACCTAAAAATATTGTGTGTATTATGTCATATATGGGAATTTTGCATCATATGCAAGATTATGATAAAAAATAAATTGATTTACATCGAGAAATTCATATTCAAAAGGAAGAGAGTAGAAATGCATCGTATTTGTTCATTCTATGCTCTCTTTGTGTAATTTTTGTGCCTTTCTTTCGGGTTCCGGGGGAATATTGCTGGCTAAATCCATTGTTCTCAAGTTGGTGATTTCTTTTGATTTATTACCTTATATATTAGAGGTTGAACCGTACATAAAATTTTGTCTCCCATTGTGTATCAACTTTCACTCTCGCTGAACAAAAGTCTTCCTAATACAATTTTTTGGGAAAGAAATACTTTCTCTCATGTGGAAATACCCTCTTTCTTCGTGGGATTTCCTATATTCGTGTAATGATTTATTTTCAGAAATTCAATCTTGCCTCTATTTCCTGAATCATGAACATAGAATTTATTTTTCTTTGGAATATATGTCGTTATTTTGTGCAATACAAAAGTCTTTTTATTTATTATTTATGTACTTCCCTTTCTTTTCTAATGAGGGTAATGATCATTCATCTATTGATTTTTTTCTTAGGATTAACTAAAGGTAAAATAACTAGGATAACTTAAAAAACTATCTGGATTAATTAAGGTATGTCTGACTGAAATGTCCTGGATAGATTAGAATTTTACTTATAAGATGGTAAAATGAAATTAAATGACTCACATTTATAAAATTGTTAAACTAGATTTTCTTAAAATATCAGGCATCAAAGCTGATCATTTATGTATTCTTTCTTCTTTTGAAGTAATGAAGTAATATCCTTTTCTTTTTTTTAAAAATTTTTCTTTAACGTTAATCTAACGAACTCTCCAGATTAACTGAAGCACGTCCGAATGAAATTTCCTATGTGGATTATAATTTCATTTCTTAAAATTTTCATATTAATTTTTTTAAACTTTTTTTTCATATTAAAAAATTATTCTAATTTTTTTTAAATTCTAGACGAAGAAATTTATTATTATAACTTTTTCTATGCTTGTTTTCTCGAATTGGCGAGTTAATTCGATTTTCGTTTCATTTTGCCGATTTGATAAAGTATTTCGAATTCATTTCCTTGTCAAAAATTATTTCGTCCCCCACCCCCTTTTAAATGTAATAAAACATAGTTATGCTTCTTTCAAGGGAGTAGTGCAAAGGTGTATAATAGAAATTTCAATAAACAATTAAAATTATAAAAAATTTAAAGCTGCTAATGCAAATTCGTTTAAAAGCTTTTAAGTTTTTACAAGGTGTTTCACAAAATTTACTGATTCTGGGTACTATGATTGTCGAGCATTTGTAAACATTTTACGAAAATTATGTCATAAATGCGATAATATCTTATATATATTTTGTATTTACTTTTAATAGAAAGATAGTGAGAAGATGGAGGAATAGCAACAGTTAGAAGTTGCGGAATCAGTAACAATAACAATAATACTCTTGAGCCGGCTTCTTGGCATAGTAGTACCGCGTATTCCCCATGATCCGGGCGTTCTGGGTTCGAGTCCCGTTCGGGCATCGTTATTCTTCTTATGTGTTCTATCGATGAGGTGTGGAAATGTACCCCCCCCCCCCGCCTTTGTAAAAAAGGAATGTGCAAGAGAATGTGACGCATGAAGTAACTAAGTCATACTCTTGACTCTAGTTGGTACAATTGAAAAACAAGAGGCGCTCATAGGCTTAAATCGCTGATAGGTCTGTCTATGAGCTTGAAAAGTACCATAAGTAACAACAAAAAACAATACTCTAGATTGCCATTTACGATGTATGTGCAAAGTACGTTTTCCTATATGTAATAAATGTTGATTTTTGTCTTTTTTCTGAGTAATGCCACATGAATAATTTAAATTGCCATGTGCCTGAAACATGAACATTAGGTTTATTTTAATAAATAGAATTCCTAAGGAGAATCTACCTTTTAGTCAATACATTAATAAAATATATTATTTGTACGTTTTTAATCTTTTCTTGCTTTTCTCCTCCTTACAATTTTTCCATTTTGATTTGATTTTCTTTGTGAACATTCTTTTGGGAGATTTTAATAACATTTCCCATCATTTTACTATAGTATCTTAGATGCTTTTAAAACTCTATGCTAGTAGATCAATAATTTCTTCCTGTAAGATACATAGCATCACTAAAAGTGCTTGAAACTTGGTCAATAGAATTTTTTAAAGTTACTTCTATTAGTACATCTGCATTAATGTACATGAGAATTGGCACTGTGTTTTTACGCTTATATAATTAAGTCAAGTCATGTTCACGTGATACACAGGAAATTTTGTTTATTGATTATCTTGCAAGAAAAAACAAAGAGTGTAACTGCGTGCAATTAAATATCAAACACTTTTATCAGGTGATTTTAGATAAAATGTTATTAAATTGTGGTTTTGCCAAACAATTATGAATGAAAATCCTTGGATACCAATTTTTCCCACGACATTGCTTTATTATTTAAACCTTTTGGGGTTTACTATTCAAATTAAATGCCACACTTGTCAAATTTATGGCAGCAATAATATTTTATTGCGGTAATCAAAAGTCGCTGCAGTAGGAGCAGCGCATATCGTAAAGTGCTTATGTAATACCTTCATGTCATTTTATTCCGTGCCATTAATCAAAGCGTAATTACCGATCACGAATTTACATTTGATGCAAATTTTATCACTTCTTTTTCACTTCCTGCAAGTGTGACTTACTCATTTTGTGGGCGGCGACGACATATTCAGCAACAGGTGAAGGCCAGCGATTCGTTTCGCAGGGTAGCCTGAAAAGGGTAACTTATAGAACAAGATACCCTTTGTAAATATTTGGGCAGTACGCACTTCATTGAAACACATTATGTAAATTTAACAGGTGTCCAAAACCTCTGCGTCATCTTTTCTTCCATTGTTTGGCAATGAGGTATCTCAAAAACATATGATGTTCAGACCTTCATTTTTGACATGTATTTTTTTTTTCACTTGTTGGACCAGTATCTTTCGTAATAACGTATAAGGATTTTTTATACGCAGAATAATTAACGTCACTTGTAAAAACTTAAAGGCTACCAAAAAAATAATTAGAAGATTATTGATACATTTAGCATCAGAAAATAGAAACTATATTTTTATATTCTCTTAAGGTTGAAATAATTACCAAAAAGTCAAAAAATGTATATTTGAGCATTTAATTACAGAAATTTAATGTTTTTCAAATACAATTGTTAATCTGCATAGATTTTTACGATGGCAAAATGCCAGCGTCCTGGCATAGAGGTAGCGTGTCTTCCCCGTGATCTGGGCATCCCGGGTTCGAGTCCCGTGTAGAGCTGCTTTGTCATATCTGTAAGGTGTGTAGATGTGCCCCCTTGCAAGAAAGGGTTATGCAAGCGAATGTAATGAGAACGAATCAAAATTCGTACTGTTGGCGCTTCTACAAAGCAAGAGACGCTTATTAGGCGTAAATAGATGATAACCTCAGTGAGCTTGTCCATGGCAAGTGCCATAAGGTACAACAACGATATCAAAATAAATATTTAATGTGAATATTTAACAGAATACCCTTTACCTAAAATGGCTTAAAAGATCCATACTTTCCTGGCGAAAATTAAATATCAAAATATCGCTAATATGATTGTTATTTTCAAATGTAGACCTCTGTCCTGCAGTTGAAATAAACCGTCTCCGATTTGGTAAATATATCTAATAATTTCAAACAAGCTTTCAGAAGAAAGTTGTTAGTCTGTACCTTTGAATATTAATAATATGAACCAGAATGTTTTTATTCGAATTTTGTGTTTAGACGCATTATTTTCATAGTTATTCAATCATCTATTTTACAGAACAGCTGGAATTTGCAAAGAATGTAAGGTTATGATGACAACCTGTAACAGGTTTACTACATCTGCGAATTTCCAATACAAATTGGTGTTATGTTAAATCTTATTAAGACTGCCTGTGACTGTAAGACATTTTATGATGAAAGCCAGCAGGTCTGCTCGAAACTTTCTTGCATACGCTCCAATTAAAGATTTGTCCCTCTCTCGCCCACCGCATAAAATATTATGAGCATTGGTCAAGACAGCAAATGCCTTACACAGGATTAGCAAGCAAAAGTCACGAAACATATATTTGGCATGAAGCTAACATTTTTACTGAATCTATCTGGCGAATATATATTTTACCTTTATTGTCGACTGAACTAAACAAAAATCTGACACGGAATTACAATAATAGTCACAAAATAGCAAAACGAACTTTATTGATTTAAGTACTCTGTTTATGTGGTATTGAATTTACATATATGCAAAATATTGAGCGACAAACTGTCGATTCTTGAACATATTTGGCACAAAATTGTATCAGAATCTAGATGTTAAACCTGTATTAAATTTTAGCATTATTTATTAGCTCTTTATGTTTTGTAGTTAGAGAATTCAATTGTAATCGGACAATTAGACAGGCAGATTCCATGTGAATGGATATTTTTTTTTTTAAAAAATTTGATAGAAATATGCTAACGTGATGAGAAGCCCGTACACTAAATACCATCCGTCTATTTTTCAAGGCATTTTGGCATTCTTAAACTATTATTTTCTCAAGAAGATAGACATATTGTCAAAAATGTGTTTTTTGAACTCAGAGAGGGGAGAAATTGGTAAATTCGTTAAAGTTTCAAGCTCGTTTGTAATGATTACTATACTTTTTCAATACTTGATATCCGAGAAAGTAAAAATGAATTTCGGATGTTTTGGGCGACCCAAAAAGGTTTTCGATATGACTTGGAGACATCTTTTCGCTTTAAAAAAACAATAAGGTGACAATTCTGCATGAGGTGAGGTTCCTTAATGATTAGTGTCAACAATAATTTCAGCAATTAGAAGCATCCAAATTCCATTTCTTTGTATCAGAGAATATGATCATGAACTTTCACTGGTCATCTCGAGCCATTGGGTGTCTTACAAATTTTAAACATAGGGAATTGGGATCATAGGATGGACATTTCCTTAAATTCTGTTTTATATTTTCAGTTCACAGATACAACAAATGTATTTCATATTTTTTTCTCTGTAATCGCTTAAACCAATCATGTGTAACCGTATTTTTAAATATGTTCAGTATTAATTGTATTCTTAAGTTTAAATAAACAAACATCTATATACTAATATTAAAAGAATCAAAAAGTTCATTTTAAAAGATTGGCTTGTTTTTTAAAAGACTTATTTTAAGCATAATAAACAAGCAAATAAACTATCTGCTGGGCTTCCCTGTTTTTCTTTACTAGTTTGATAGCTCAATTTTCATGCATTATTACTTTCTTTACCCCTTTCACACCTTTCGCTATTTTTAAAACTTTCCAGTCGATGCACTTACACTAACAGAACGAATCGATAAACACCCCGGAAATCGATTTTGAAAGGAGTATTAATTCCAATTGCTTTGGCAACCAAACGATACCCAAGCGTCACCTCTCTTTTGATGGTCAGTTCAAAGGCCTTTATGGCTCGACGGCTAAAAATAAAACGCCGACTGGTGCTAAAAGTAATTACTTCTCATTTCTTTTTACTATTTCCTACCTTTTAGTTCGAAAAAAGGAGAAGAAATTACATCGGCTGCACCAGGAAGAATAATATCGTCCGAGGTCAAAATTCAGTGATCCCAAAATTCGTCTGAGCATTGTGATGGTTGTTCTATAGGGAATTGAAGTGGAGAAGTTCCTCGTATCTACGTCTGCTTATTGATTTGCTCTGTCTAAAAATAACCGGTTTCTGAACTGCATTATGTTATGAATATTCGCTTATGTGCTTAAGTGATCAATATTGTGCAAAAAGTGTATGGATATTACTTAAATCAACAAGATATCAACTATGGTTGTTTTTTTAATACATAACTTTTTTCCTGTTCAAAGGACGAAATATATAAAAAACACTCACTAAATTTGACAAAAATATTTATAAAAAACTGACAAGCGTGTATCTTTAGGATTTTTAGAGGAAGCATTCGAATAAAACTGTTATAGCAAATTGTGTGGAGTTTAGATTATTTTACGATTATAATGTTCCTTTTCAGAAACAATTTGATGTATATTTTGAAAGGAACTTCATACTTTTTTTTCTCTTGAAACGTTCATATAACGCCAGCGGAGATATCGCTGTTCAACGTTAACTAATTAATGTGAATCAGATGAACATGATGGCAAATCTTCGCCTTCGAATTTGGAATCCTCTGATCTCAAAATCATGAATAGGTTTTAAAAAAATATTGGGAAATACTAGTGTAATCATTTAATTTCATGATAAGGCAATTTTCCTGCATATTTTAACCAAATGCGTTTGATTTATTTGAGTTTCCTTAATCTTGTCCTTGCTTTTGATCCAGTCATACAATCATTGTTATATTGGAACGTCACACGTATAAAATCACGCTTTACAAAATTAGAATATAACATTTGAAATCCTTATCTACTTAGGTACATGTGACTTAGGTTTTGAGCGTAGAAATCAATCGCATATCACTTAGCACAATCTGAATGCACGTGCGCTTTGCACCATAGGGGCAACTTTAACTTTTTGCACTCCGAAAAATAATTAGATGTAAAATTATTCACCTAAAACAAAGATTTGTTTATTGTCATGAAAAGTAAATATACATAATTCTTTTAAGTCGAATTTCTTTGAAAAATTAATCAACATCTCTTAACTCTTATGTAGGCGTTTTTAACAATTAAATTTGAAAAATAAATAAATAAAACGTCAAAACGATGTGTTTGAATGGTGAGTCAGAGTACCATCGAAATGCAAAGGGTTAATATACGATATTTTGATGCTGTGGTGACGACATCAAATTCATTTCATTTGGCAGTTGGAATGTCTGTTCTTTTGATGAATTTCATTTTATAATCAGAACTAGACTTGTAAATTTAAAAATATATATTCTTTTCTTGTTTTGGTTACTAATAGATATGCTACTTCACTGGAAAATGAGAGTTCGTAAAACTATATTATTTGTAATATTTCCTTAATGTGTATATTAGTTGTGTTTGTATTATCTCTAAATAAACTGATCTTTTAAAGACTTAGCTATAGAATTATTAATATTTCTTTATTTCATGTAAATATATTGAAAATAATAAGTATAAATAATTGGTTAACTATAAACATTCAAAAGGATATTTCTAAAAAGTTAAATTTATTATTCGATGCGTCTTTTTCAAAAGTTGTTTTTTTTATTAAGTATATTTATGAAAATATTTGCAAAAATTGTTTGTACCTCATAAAAATCTAAATTACTGAATATATTTTCTCCAAATTTTGAGATGATAATGACAATGAATAAACTAATTCAAGGTCATTACATTTGAACACAGATTCTTTTCTAAACATTTTTTTCCTAATTTCTGAATTATAATTTCATTTATTTTAAACGTTGAAAATTGCTAGATGAAAAGAAATATAGAATTCATCATCTTCAAATGATTCAGGTGTCACGTATTTTCTTTGTTCCTACCGAGATAAAAATTCTTTTATTATCATTTATGATTCTTTAATATTTTATTACCGAAATATGTTCATAAACTGCAATTTTTTCCGAGGAATTTTCTGATATTGTTCTCATTGTTATAAAGAAGACTTATTGAAATAAATAAATAGGTGGAAAACGTAAAAGAGCTATTTGGATGTGATTTATAGTTGAGTGTGGTCTTAAATCAACAAGAGTGGCTCCTAAATAATATGAGATGTGAAAAAAAAATTCTTATTTTATTGCTGTTTATTTTATCCACAATGGATGCACATAACAAGCGAAACTTTTTTAGGATAACCATTTATAAACAGCCACGCCTTTAAAATATAGAGTTATTTATTGATAATAATATTTTATTTCTATATTAATTATTTTCTTGAAATACCTAGAATTGTTTAGAATATTGCTTTTGTCGTCAAATTCTTGAGGATTATTTTATTACATTTACCAGAACTCATCGAGGTTGTGGAAGAGAATTAAAAATCTTTATTAAACAATTCTTGATAAAAGATTTGTTCTGTAAAAAATGCATTTTTATACCTAAACAATGTATAAATATTTGATGCTTTCTTCTTATTGTTAATGTTCTATCAGAAACTTGCATGCCAAATTTGGAAAAAGAAAAACATTTGTTTACATTTAAAACAGTGGTAAATTACATTGGCTCTCAATTTTCAAAATCGTATGTTATTAATATATAATGTCAGAAAATGTCATTCACTATTTTGGGTTTCAACTGTCATATCAAAATTTCGCATGCACTAAGCGTTTGATATAGAAGTTATGGATCTATTATAATTCAAAATATAATAATAAATACAACTGAAGTAAAAAAAAAAAAATTATCAATGAAACAGAAACTTCAATACTACTCGTGACTAAAAATTCTATATGATATACATGTTAAAGTGAATGTAATAAATTGGTGATTATGTATAATTACTGGTTATTACTCCTAATCACCAATAAGTTTTATAGTGATTAAATATGATTGGTAATCACCGAATCAATGACATTAATGTGTGAACATGTTTCTGTGTGATTTATATTGCATTCAATACATACTAATTTATATTTGTTGAATGAACAGTGGCAATCTAATTTTTGAGTATACTCCCTGTCTTCCTTAAAAAAGTGACAGATATGTCAATTTAATATAAGAAAATATGTACTCAGATACAAGACATCATTTCTAACAAATTTAATTCTTACTATTTTAACGGCTTTATTAATTAAAATTTTATCAGCTAGACGACTTCTTTTACAGATATAAATATTAAAATTTTTGCTGATAGTACTGTCACATAAACTGATTTTCCTGCTCCCTTTGTTAAATTTATATTAAGAAGATTTTTACGCACAGAATTAGTCTTTTTTTTTCTGTGAACTATTTATCAGTATTGCGATTTGCTGACTCTAAACCTCTCTCTTTTTTTTAATTTCTTTTTAGTGCTTGGATACAGACAACATCATACAGCTTCTGAAGTTAGATCCTTTATCTAAGTCTGTGTCCAGACACAGCGCTGAAGATTTGGCAGTCTTTCTTGCCCACCAGATCCTGTACTTCGAATCCATGTGCATCTCTTTCGCCAAAGGGTGTGCCAGCATTGAAGGATGCGAAGAAGAAGTTTTGGAAGTCATGGGAAGATATTCCACATCCACAGAATCCTTGGTGAAAGTCCTTAGAATTTTTAAACTCTATCTGAAAGAAGGGGATAGCAAAAAGGTAAGAAAATGGATGGTGCTATTTGAATATTCGTGCTCTCCGTTTCTGTTTGCAGTTGCGTTATATTACATATATCATCATTTTTAGAATCGTGTGCTCTTTTTAGTTTGCTTTGATAAAGAGGAATTTTATTCATTCTGTATGGAAAATACATTAAAAAAAGAAATAAATTACAGTTATGGATGCAGACAACAAGGCAAACTTAAAAATCGGTATAGATAACAAAACATTTTTTTTTTTCAAAAAAAAAAATGTGGAGAATGGGTAGATTTGAACTCGAAACATAAGGTTTCGTAGCTGCGTAACATAATCACTTGACAAAAGTGATTACTCGTGTCCGGAAGTTGTTATTTAGCTTATGAAGCTACCACTACATACTCTTCCCATCAATAAGTCGGTGGGGAGACAAACGATATATTAGAGCCTGTGTGAGTTGTGATGAGATTTGTTGTGGTTTCTAATGCGCCTGACGACTTTTGATGTCGGCAGAGAGCGCCACAACAGCTGTAAAAAGTTGCATAGTAGTTAGGGCTTCGATGCACCATTGCTGTAAGTGAGATTGGACCGAACTCGCAACGTTAGGGCTCGTGGCAACGTAACATAACCACTAAAAAAAATTGATCACTGGAGTTCGGAGGCTACCTGGCTTATGAAGTTACCATATCAAATTCACAAAAAAAGCCCCTATAAATATAGTATGAAATTCCAGACTTGTATGTTAGTTCAAAAGGATCTTGTGCAGTGAAGTTCTTATGCAATTAGGTAATTCTTGTAGATTTTTCATTTACGTTAAAAGAGAAAGGCTAGCTCATTATTTGAGGGTTTCTTTTCAATTATTAGGGGGGGAGGGGTTAAATAGGAATTTGAAAATTTCAAGGACTGCTGAGGATGTTTTGTAGCACTTTTTTTTCACAATATGTCATTTTTTCTTTTCAACAACAATTGAAAAATTGAAATAACAAATTATTAAGGGAGTAAATAATTTGTTATTAACGTACTCCGTTTCTGAAGTTTATATAAACCCCTGTTTTCTTCATTCTACAAAATGGTTTGAAATTTTAAGCCCTATTTTATTCCTTTTTCACTATTTTTATTTAGTCCATTTTTTCATTCGTCTATGTCTTTTGTTTGATATTGAAAGCATCTAGTCTATTTAGAGTGTAAGATCTCTGATAAATCGACGTTAAAAGCATTTATTAAATTAAGAAAATGCTATCGAAGTTAATAGATGTTCCAAGATAGCCAACGTATATTTATATCTACCGCAAACTATTTTTCTTTATACTAAATATCTTACACTAAAACGCTAAGCCTTGACATTATTACAAAACTAGAGAAGAAGTTTACCATAATATGAAGAATCAAATTTCTCAGCGTGTATATGAATTTGCATCGAGCGGTTTGTTTACATGCATCTGGCCTATTCATTTTCATTCATACTGACATGTTTCATTTGCGCATGCGTTTATTTTATCAAGTGATAAATAGTCAGAATTTTTTAGACTTGTGCGAGTATGAATGTAAACTAATCAGTTCTGATGTCTGGGAAACAATTCGATTTTGGTACAGCCCTTCTGTAGTAGCCGTTAATCGAAGTTATTGAATGAAACGCCGGCGTCTTGGCACAGAGGAAACGCGTCTTCCTCGTGATCTGTGCTTCCAAGGTTCGAGTCCCGGTTAGGGCATGGTTGTTATTCTGTGTGCTCTCTGGGAATTGTACGAATGTGTCCCCCTGTAAAAAGGGACTGAGCAAGCCAATGTATGTGTGTGTCATCTTCATGTGAGCTAGAAGTCAGACTTCCGTCCTCGGGTGCTCAGAGTTCCATGCCTCAGAAGCTACTGCACCCCCTATTTCCGTTGTAAAGCGGATACGAGATTGTCATTGGATGAAACAGGAGTAGCGTATCCATCTATTCATATAAAGTAGATAAATTAAAAGAGATAATTATATGAAATTATTATTGGACATAGTGGAGATGTTTGAATCATTATTGATATTCTGGATTCATTCAAGCTTAGTGGGTTGAGATAAGAAAGCTATACTACTATTCAAATTCTTGCTGACCAATGCACACTTCAACAATGAGTTGTTTGCTGCTGTGGAGGTAGCTACTGATCAATGATTTTCCGGTTTTCATTTCGGGGAAACACAATTGTAGACTAATTTCCCATAACTTCTTTTGAGCTGGCAATTTTGAATCTAAAACTGCCTTTTATTGCTCTACATTCACTTTGATCAACAAAAAAGCAAGTTTCCAATCGCCGTTGATCTTGTGTGATTTGTAATTACTAAAACTTGGCAAGATATGCTAGAAAAAAGGGAATAAAAATCCTCATCACAATATGCAAAATTAGATTACATGCAAATATGTGTTGCTTACAGCTATTAAATTACATACTGCTCGCAGTAGGTGTTTATGTGTATAACTAAAGTATTAAAACGTGAAAAATGCTCAAATTTTTTAATTTTTATTTTCATTAAACGTTAAAGCATGGAAAAAATGCATTTACACTCATTCGATAAACCTAAATATTGAAGTTTATTAACCATTTTGAACTCAGAACGAAGAACGAAAAACAATTAGATTTTTAAAGTCTTGCGATTTTTAGTTTTGCCTTGTTATTTAGATGGGACGTAAACAAAATCCATTAAGTTTTCCCCTTCGAATCCTTAATACTTCATGTATTTCGAAGATCCTTTTGTTAGCACAAATTCGACTAAACTTTTGAATTATTATTTTGCATTCTGAGGAAAGAAACCATTTAATAAAAATTAAAATTAATAGTTCTTTCATATTTAAGTTTTGAGTCCTTTAGTTATTAATTCTTTAAGTACTTTTAAAAACTTTCCTGCATTAAAAGAATATTATTCTCTTGATTAGCATAAAGAATATTCCAACTATGGCTTGTTTCTCTCCTTTCATTAAAGAAAAACCGATAAAATTTAAAAATAGCCAATAATCAATTATGAAAATGTCTGCCATTTAAAAAGAATAATACTTAAGCACTTTTCAAAACTTTCTTCATTAAAAAAATCTTCTTTCTATTTATTGGAAAATAGAACTTTAATGGAAATGTTATTACCATTAAAATGTTCGTAACCCTTCATCCTGAACTTTTCAATTCTTTTAATTGGTTTCTCAAGAGGAACGTTCTTGTTTGGAGCCATTTAGTTTCGCTTTTAGAAAAATTGAAGCATTTCCAATCATCGTCAATTACACTGAGTGTTTCAGAGCTCTCAACTCGTATAATGAGGGCGCACAATTATGTTCGTTTTCTTTTCTAATTCCAAGGTGCTTTTAAATTTGCTCTGATTGCGGTCATTTCTCAATTTTTCATGACACTTTGGATAAATTTTATTAGTAAAGTGTTGGCTAATAACTTTTCTAACTCGTCTATTTTAATGTTTCTGAGAAAGGGCCTTTCTGCTTTCTCGGGGACGTTAATAATCAAATAGGTTGTGAGTGGACAGTTGGGAGCGATACATAATTGGGTCAATTCAATTATTTCATTACATTATGTTACTCTGTATATGATACATTTTAAAAATCAAGACATCACTTTAAATATCCTGGACGATGTTAATCTACTTAGATTGCATTTTAGGAACATAAAATAGTTCAATTATTTTTGGAATTCAAAACAGTTTTAAGAAATTCGTAATAATTACATTTATCTATTTCAGAATGCGAATTACCGAAATATCTAATTACAATGTATCATGTCATAAATTAAAATAAACTTAAAAGTAAATGGCCAGTAATAATTCAACATGAAGAAAGTGTGCCGACGTCCTGCCACAGAGGTAGCGCGTCTTCCTCGTGATCTAGGCGTCCAGGGTACGATTCCCTGCTCAGGCATGGTTGTTTTTCGTATGACCTGTCAGTGAGATGTGTGAATGTCTCCCCCCCCCCTGTAAAAAGGGGCTGTGCAAGTGAATGTGATGAGTGAGTAGCAAAAGTCGTACTCTTGGCCCTATTTGGCGCTACTTAAAGAAAGAGACGCTCCCTCGGCTTGAAATCGCTAAGTACGTCAACGAGCTTGTCCGTGGCAATTGCCATTAGAAACAACAACAAAGAAAACTTACAGAACAAAGAAAAATGAATTACGAAATAAACATATATCATTGAAATTTGGGCATCTCAATTTAGTACAGTTTCTTCAGAACCTTTAATGGTACTTCTCTGCTATATTAGTTTCATAGCTAGAAAAGAAATTTTTAGTTATTCTTAATAGATGCTGAAAAGACACCAATTCAGCGACTCCCAATTTTGGTAAAAAATTTGGCCACAAAAATGAAGGTTTTTTTTAAAAAATGCAGAAAATTGTGTTTTTATTAGGAACTGAAATGTGCTTATTCGTCTCGAAAATTACATGCGAGGTTACTCTATTGAAAAAAAAACCCTTCCTAATGCCGAATGCTTGAATGCAAAACTTAAATTTAGTTGCAGTTATGACAGATTGAGCTGGAAGCTATAGACTTTGATTGGGGTTGTTATTCAATTTGCATTGTGCTGTATTGGTAGGCTGGTTACTTTCATGGAAATATTGCATTTATATATATATTGACTACATTTTCTAGATTCATTAAATAAAACAATTTTTTTACTTTCTATCGTGTGGGACTTCGTTCGCCATAAAATTACGAGAAGATATATATTTATAGTCGAAAGCAATAAAAGACTATCAAAAATATCTTCAAAATATACAGTAGATTGATAAAATTTGTATAAAAAATTGTTTACGTAATTAAAATTAATACAAATATGCATAATTAGTCTTTTATCTTTTAAAACATTGGTTTTTATGGATGATTGGTTGGTTGGGATTTTCTGGCGCAAGAGCCATGTCTGGCCATGCTGCGCCAAGCTAATGATAGATAAACAGGTTCACGGTTTAAAACATATGGTATTAAACGATAAAAAGACAAAATTTTAAAAACATTGAAAATTTTTAAATTAGAATTTATAATTTTTTTTAAATACATTTTGTCAGCCTTTAGACTGAGAAATTTTAAATTAAATAAGCTTCTAAAGGATTAAATCCTGGGCGTTGGAAAAATATAGTAGAAGAGGTAAAAACAATATGGATATATTTGTAAAACACTGTTAGTAAATGACGTGTAGCAAAATTAGAAACCGTTCTTTTATATTAAAAGTCAAAAAAGTCAAAAGTCATTTGGTTTCAATATGCCAGAAGACTAAAATCACTTTTTGTCACTTTTGCCTAAAAGAATGTATTGCAATTACAAAAATATCAAAATTTTATAACACTTCCATGCTTTTAGACTTTTTTTTAAAAAAAGAAAGAAAAAAAAACTTTCGTTTTTGAAACTGTGATATCTTGAGAATGCCATAATTTAAAATCGAAACAACCTACATGAAAAACATAAAAATTAAAAACGCTTACTTTTGTGTTAGAAAGTCGAATAGAGACTATTTTTTTTCCTTTCCATAAAACAAATTATTCGTATTATTGATAAAATGTAGATATGCTACAACTAAGATTAATAAACTTGAAAATAAAAATATCTACACATTGATAGTACATAACTCAAACAGAAATTACAAACGTAAAAATACATAAAGATTAAAATTAAATCTGCAATGCAAATTTCAGTGTATCATATCAGAGCATCATTTCTTGAACGGCCAAGCATCACGTGCCTGTGCAAGTTAAATTATATTATGTATTCATTTTAATGGTTTCATCGAATGAGTCACTTTTTATATTGCAAACGATCCAAAAAACATTGTCTCGCATTTATTGTTTAAAAAAAGATATCGCATCTTCTATTTATTTCATTTCATATAACTACGTGCTCAAAATGACATTTTTCTAGGTTTTATTTGCAGTAGTCATTAGCTTATTGTTTTTAAGCAGAGCTTTTGTAAATGCACTGTCAACACGTTATTAAAACCTTACTTTTTTGAAATACTTGTGCTGATAATAAAATTTTTACTCTTCGTCTACGGATTATAATTTTTATTTTTCGCCTACTGATTTTTGTTGATTGTAAAAACCTCATTCCCAAATTAACATCGTGTTCTGACATGATAATAAGGTGTCGATGGATTAAATCAAACATTCTGGTTTGTATACCTGATTATTTATGTATGCTAATTTACTACAGGCTAAGGGGCAGAAAATGAAATGATTACTATGAATTGCTTACTTTGAAACGTGAAATTTGAAATAAGAAAGTGTTATTAGCAAAAATAGTCTTCCCCAATCATTCCTCGGATACTTTCTCGTACAAAAGAACGCTTTTTCAATCTCGATTGAAATCAAAATTTCATATAGAAATTACAACCAAGATTACAAAATCACGTACTAAATTTGATATATTTGAGTAAGTTCATTTATGAGATATTTCGTTTTCTCATGCTTTTGAAAGTACAGATCGATAGGTGTTCAACCCCTTGTTGGATTTAATTCAAAATTTGATATGTATTTATAATAGCGAATTAACTTGTTAACTTATATTTGATTAACCGGATAGACAGAGTTTTAAATAGATTTCGCACAAAATTTAATACAAATCTATACATTAAGTATAAAGATCACATACCAATTTTTATTCATCTTGTTGAAAATGATTCCTAGTTTTCTTTGTCATAAACAGTTGAACCGATAGACAGATACAACGCAAAAAATTTGTTTTCCGAAGTTTGAAACATGGAAGATTTGTCTGAATCTCGAGGTCGATTTTTTTAATGATTACAATATTTTCTGTATACTTTATACAAAAGAAAGTGTTAAACAGATAAGTTAGTTTATAACATCAGACATTTATTCTTTTATTACACTGAATTTTTGTTATTACCATCACTGCTTTGAGTCAGCGCTATCAAAAACTTTTCTTTAAACAATAAAATAGTTATATTTACTCCATAAAAACAGACAAGTTCTTTTTTTAGCTCTAGTAGTGCAATAAGGTCAAACAATTCTGTTTACTATCATTCAGTTGAATTACTTTCCAGTCGCAAAAGCAGACATTCTCTTTCTTTATTTTCCTCCATTTTTCTTCAAAAAAAATGTTGATTATACTTTTCTGACAGCTCTTCTGGCTGTCTTTTCTATATTTAGCATTTTATTATCGGTTTTCCATAAGTGAAAGTGCTCTTCACTAACCTATATTTGTCTCATCGTCGTCTGCGAGAAATCGGCCCCTGACAACTCGGGCATTAAACTCCGTCGGAGGCTCATTTAGTTCCACTTTTGCTTTACTTTTTTTTTTTCATTCTCAAACTGGTTTGACTGAAGATAGAACAGAAAAAATATATCAACATGCTGTTTCCTGTTTCTTTTTATTTTTCACATTAAAATAATTTATGATGGGGAAGACAGTCGTAGATAATAGTTATGTTTGCTCTTCTGTCGTTTCTCAAAAGAACAAATTAAAGCGTACACGTCTGTTTTAATCAAAAACTAGCAGACAGAGTCTCCGCAAAATTTTCTTTCATGCTTTCGATTGAAAATGTTTCCACCCTCGTAAAAAAATGTAGATTAAAAAGTTATGAATTTTGGATTAAAAAGTTACAAAAGTCTATAGCAGTTACGAAATGTTCATCTTAAATATGAATTAAACATTTCATCCGAAACTGTCGTGTTATTCTTAGCGATTAGTCCCTGACATGCAATTAATAGTATCCGAAAATCAAATTTCAATTTTCGACGCGTTTTTAAACAATTTGAAAACAAAATTTGACACATATCTATAATTATAGTCACAGAATCAGATCCCAAATTTGATATATTTATTTCTTTTTTTTTTTCAATTCCTACTGTTAGTTTACTTTCTCCCTAGATATATTTATATATCTTGTTCAAATTTTCAATCGTTAATAAAATACTTTTTATTCATCCACTCAAGTTCAAATATATTTTTTTTAAACTTATAGTTAGCACTCGATGTTAATACAGATTTTTTTTTTCAAATGTCACTTCATTAATTAAATTTTATTATTTTTTAATAATTTAGAGTTTCAACAGTTTGTTATGAAAATTGAAATCAACAAGCAGAAACTCAATCAGTAAAATGCAAAGATTTCAGTATTTTTTCAATTTTCAGCAAAGATTTCAGTTCCCTTGAAAGCGGAGAATGCGAGTTTAATTTTTGCGAAAATCAATAATTTTTTTAATAAATTATTTATATTAATTGTAATTATTTAATAAAAAGTAACAAATAAAAATTTTCTCTCTTGACATAAGTAGTAATTGACTTTAATTTTTTTTATATTACTTGTTTTATTCTTTCAAATATTTTATTTCCAAATATATGTTTAAGACATATAAAACAGAATTATGTCTTGTGCAAAGAAAAAATCTATCAGGGTCAAATGTTCTCCCGCTGGTGTGGTGTGCTGTAAAGAGGAGCGTACCAGTTCAGGAGTCGGCCTCGTCATCTGATTGCCGTTCAAAATTACGAAGTTCACCCAAAAATAGTCCTAGTGGGGCTTTACAAAGAAACATTAATATAATTAAAACAACAAAAACCCTAAAGCAAAAGTTGCTTTTGAGGAATATATGAAATTTGATACTGCTATCGAACTTCTAATTATTCGTAGTTCATATATTAATGGAAGTGAAATTTTCTATTATTAATCGAGACAATGTAAAAAATGTTCGATTTTTCTTAAACAAGTATTGAAAAGGCCACTAAAAATAACGCATTCTTAATGCTTCCAGACAGTCAACACGTCTGAAGAAAATAAAGTTTTACTTTTAATTAAATGTCGACTTGCAAGCACATAAATGGTATAAGAAGTGTAGAATGCGTCAAACAATAAAAGAGCGATTATTCCCAATGTTATAATAAATATCTAAGTTCAAAAATTAATTACTGTTCTCAAATGTTTCTTACTTATCACTTTTATTTGAATTTGCACCATTAGTATTAAATTTTTATCAATCAAACTTTTAATGATCAAAGTAAAATTTTGATTATACGTCATTTACTAAAAGTGCATTAGCGATACCTCACTGCATTCTGAACTCGTTAAAAATTAAATAATCTCAATGCCGTTTTAGAATGTGTAAAAAATCATTTTTTCTTCTGTTATTATAAATATCCAATTTTGATAAGATTTTGGTGGTACGGCGAATACGAAAATGTGAATTTCGTAAGTAATCCGATAAAGAATTTAAAAAAAAAAATGAAACCACTACTAAACACGTAAATGCTTTTGAATAAATTTTATTGGCAATAGAAATTCGATGCATACTGTTTGGACTTGATAAACACTGAATTCCTTATCTTGAAATTTTGCTGACTTACTTTTTAACTGAATAGTAACAATAATAATAATAAGCGTTCAAAACCGTCCCAAAAGTCGCTCTCAATATCTGACTGCTCTTCAAAACTACGAAATTCGTTCAAAATCGTCTTAGCTTCCATTGAAACGAGGTGCAAATGTAACTGAATTAAGCGCAATTAATTTAAACTCCTACATCTGTGTGATCTATAAAAAGAAAAACGAAAGAAAAGCACATGGCTTGTCCCACCAGGACATCACTGGTACAAGGATAGTC